>JANZLB010000005.1:31756961-31768138 GCA_026167865.1 Notarius quadriscutis
TGTGTGTGTGGGGGGGGGGTATATTCCTGTTTTCGGGGACTCCATTCTATTGCAAAAACAGCAACAAACGCCTGCGCATGTCTCTCTCTCTCTCTCTCTCTCTCTCTCTCTCTCTCTCTCTGTGTAGGGTATATTCCTGTTTGGGAAATCCACATTGTCGTGAAAACACCCACAACCCCCTGCACGTTTCATATGTGTGTGTGTGTGTGTGTGTGTGTGTGTGTGTGCATTAGCGATGACTCACAGCCTCCTCCAGTGAGACTTAAAGCAGATGAAGAGTATTCTGTCAATCACTCGCCCTGTGTGTGTAGCTGATTAAAGTGAGCTGAGCCGAGTCCAAACTTGAGATGAAAGCAGAAGAAAATAAGACCGGATGTGCACTTTAAAAATAAACCATCTTCATCATGATGATGAGAGAAGGCTTTCAGAGTGTTCTTCTGTATTAAAGCATCTCTCTGCTGCCCTGATTTCAGGGTCAGAAACAAACTGCCTTGTTTCTTATAACAAACAGTGACATGAGTGATGTGATACACACACACACACACACACACACACGCACACATATATATAAGATGACTTAAAAGAATGAAAAGTTCAAATCAAAACAAATGTGTACAAAAATCTCTACAAAATGTGTACAGAAATGCAAATGAGTCAGTTTGAGATTTTCAGCATCATGGAGAAGCATGATGCTGAAAATCTCAAACTGACTCATTTGCATCATTGCATATTTATTGTTTATGCTAATAAGAGAAATAATAACTATGTTAATTTTGAAGACTGGTGAATTTATTGAATATTTATCACTGAGAGATGTGATGATTAAGTTAAGTTTACATATTTATTTTATAATGTAAAGTTTGAATTGAAATTCTCACTGCATTGTTTGTGTTTATTTCTTATAAGAAGCAGAATTATTTCAAATAATTATTTAGAATTTCACTCAATTAGTCAAGTTTATTTGTATCGCGCTTTTAACAATAAACATTGGCACAAAGCAGCTTTACAGAATTTGAATGACTTTAAACATGAGCTAATTTTATCCCTAATCTATCCCCAATGATGAAGCCTGTGGAGACGGTGGCAAGGAAAAACTCCCTCAGATGACATGAGGAAGAAACCTTGAGAGGAACCAGACTCAAAGGGGAACCCATCCTCATCTGGGTGATAACAGCGTGATTATAATATTGTTTTAACAGTTTTTAACATGAAGTCTGTTTTGTTGAAGTTCAACTGTTCATGACAACTGCAGTTCTAAAGTTAGCAAGTCAACTGTAATCCTCAGCCACAAAAGCATTACTGTAAGTGTCTGCCCCTCCTTGAATCACCACCTTAACATGGTGGAGGGGTTTGAGTGCCTCAGGGATTCTAGGAGCTATGTTGTCAGGGCAATTACCCCTGGTCGGTCTCCCAAGGCAAACAGGTCCTAGATGAGAGGTCAGATGAAGACTGGTTCAAAAAGGACCCTTATGAAAGAAAAAACAGGTATCCGAGTACCCTTGCCCGGACCAGGCCTGGGGGAGGGGCTCATCGGCGAACACCTGGTGGTCGGGCCGGCCCCAGCCCGAATGAGCAACACGAAGCCACTTTCCTGTGGACCCACCATCCCGCAGGAGGTGTCGTAAGGGTCCACAGGGTCCACAGCTCTGCATGGCTGCCTCAGCAATGGAGGTGCAAAACATGGTCCACTCGGACTCAATGTCCCCATCCTCCCCCGGTATGCAGTTGAAGCTCTGCCAGATGTGACAGTTGAAGACCCGACAGACGGGAGCCTCTGCCAGATGTTCCCAGCATACCCTCATTACACATTTGGGCCTACCAGGTCTGTCCAGCCTCCTCCCCCACCATCTGATCCAGCTCACCACCAGGTAGTGATCAGTTGACAGGTCTGCTCCTCTCTTCACCCGAGTGTCCAAGACATACGGTTGTAGATCAGATGAAACGACTACAAAGTCAATCATCAATCTATGGCCTAGGGTGTCCTTCATGCCATGTGCACTTATGGACACCCTTATGCTCAAACATGGTGTTTGTTATGGCCAAACCGTGCATGGCACAGAAGTCCAACAATTGAACACCATTCGGGTTCAGATCTGGCAGGCCGTTCCTCCCAATCACACCCCTCCAGGTCTCACCATCATTGCCCACATGAGCGTTGAAGTCCCCCAGTAAAACAATGGAGTCCCCTCATAGTGCACTGTCTAGTACCCCACTCAAGGACTCCAAGAAGGCCGGGTACTCTGAACTACCATTTGGTGCAAAAGCGTAAATGACAGTCGGAGACCGTTCCCTGACCCGAAGGCGCAGGGAAACAACCCTCTCGTTTACTGGGGAGAACTCCGATGTTAGTGCGCCAATCTGGGGGGCTACCAATAGCCCCACCCCTGCCCGGCACCGCTCATCCTTGGCAACTCCAGCATGGAAGAATCCCCAACCCCTCTCCAGGAAATTGGTTCCAGAGCCCAAGCTATGCGTTGAGGTAAGCCCAACTATATCTAGTTGGTACCTCTCAACCTCACGCACAAGCTCAGGCTCCTTCCCCACCAGCTAGGTGACATTCCATGTCCCAAAAGCCAGTTTTATCAGTTGGGGATCAGTATGCCAGGGCCTCCGCCTTTGGCTGCCACCCGATCCACAATGCACTGGACCCTCACGGCACCTCCTGCAGGTGGTGGGTCCACAAGAGAGTGGTTCCATGTTGCTCATTTGGGCTAGGACCGGCCAGGTCCCACGGACATAGGCCCGGCCACCAGGCGCTCGCTGACGAGCCCCTCCCCCGGTCCTGGCTCCAGGGTGGGGCCCCAGTATCCCTGGTCCGGGCGAGGGCACTCAGATCCTTGCTGTTTCTCTCATAAGGGTCTTCAGAACTGCTCTTTGTCTGACCTCCCATCTAGGACCTGTATGCCTTGGGAGACCCTACCAAGGGCAAATGCCTCTGACAACATAGCTCCTAGAACCACTGAGGCACTCAAACCCCTCTACCACATTAAGGTGGTGATTCAAGGAGGGGCCATATAATAATATATAACATTAATTATTAATATTAATTAAGTTAGTGTATTTTTTAATCTATCTATCTATCTATCTATCTATCTATCTATTTATTTCTTCTTAATTTATTTATCTATATTATCTATATTTATATCTATTGTTTTCTTAATTTTTTTTCCCTGTGTGTGTAATCTTTATCTGTTTTTTACAAGTAAGGTGAGAGAGAAACAGCATTTCAATTCTCCTACATGTCCTGGATATATAGTGAACTGACAATAAAGAATCTTTGAATCAATAATGATAAGTGAGTGCAAAAATCTTCTGCTACCCGAGGCATTTGTTTATGTCTTATGGCTACATGTAGATGGGCTGTTTATAAACCACCATTTCTTTTGTCATAATTGAAAGATTAGTTTTATTCCTGTTGGCACAGTGGTGTAGTGGTTAGCACCGTCTCCTCACAGCAAGAAGGTTCTGGGTTCAAGCCCAGTGACCGATGGGGACCATTCTGTGTGGAGTTTGCATGTTCTCCCCGTGTCCGCATGGGTTTCCTCCGGGTGCTCTGGTTTCTCCCACAGTCCAAAGACGTGGTTCGATTAACTGGCTACTTTAAATTGCCCATAGGTGTGAATGGCTGGGTGGGAACTGCTCTACGTCCTCGACGTCCACCCTGGGTAGCTCTCCTCTCACAGCTAGCTAACAAATCTGCAGTAAACAGTCAACTATGGCTGAAGAAGTTTTATTTGTCTTAATTTTTGTGTTTGCTCAATTTCTTTATTTTTATAGTCTTTAATTAATGTTAATAATATAAAATGGCTGGTTTTCACAAAATGTTATTGATGGTACTCTTTGTCCCAGTGAGACTGTGTTTTTGATAGAGACTCCAAAGCTCTTCTATTTGTTGCTCTGGATAAGGGTGTCTACTAAAATGTTGTAAACTTAATAAAAATAAGAAATTTAAACTTGACAGTGAATTACAGATATAAAAGTGCAGCAATTAATGCAAATTACATGATCCGAAGTTGATCAAGTCCAAGTTTACATTCGTTCGTCTTATGTGTACATTTACACATATTCAAGTAGGAATAAGATGTGAAAATCTTTTCCAAATTTACTGGATTTTAATAATAATAATACATTTACATCGTGCCTTTCTCACACCCAAAGTTGTTTTTAAAAAAAATAAAATAAAAGAATAAATAAACCTACACAGGTATATCCCACACAGCCTGTGCAGTTGCAATGTCACCGGGCAACATGCATCCCTCCATAGAGTGCTGATCAGTCTCAAGACCCCCCTAAAATGATTGTACAAACTCCCCACTATCGTAATTTCTTAATCCAGCTTGATAAAAGAGGCCCAGTGAGCACAGGATTTTTTTGTTACATATGGAGAGGAAAAAACAAAAAATTTTTCATTCAGTATTGGGGGGGGGGATTACAAGGCAACTTTTCTGGACTGCTGGGTGTCATGGACACGGAGTCACAATTAATCAAACATTTGCACATATACACACACAATATACCAGATCTGAAATGCCAAACATCATAATGCCCCAATTTTAAGCATGACGCTGCATCGGGACAGAGCCGCAGTCAGTTAGGAGACAGTGTGTTTTGCTTGGTCTCAACAGAACTGAGTAAGTGAAAAATTATGATACTGTAAGACTGTATAAGAAGAACAAAGAAAATTCAAGAGCGTCCATTCTTTAACTTAGTGAGAAACTCATGACGGGAGTGATGATATGGTAGGAACGAAAGTAATCTGATTTATTCTTGACATTAAGGCTGCATCATTACTCAGCTGAGAACTTGTTCAGCTAAACAATTCACAGGAGGTTTTGATGAGTTTCTCTATCAGCTGCACCGATCAGCCTCGGAGGGGAGAAGCCTCCAGATTTTACCCTGTGGGTCACTAACATGCCATGGTATTACAGCAGAGCAACCATTTACCCCCCTCATCCAGAGCTTATGGCTCGCTAACATTAGGAGATTAGATCATTCTGTATGCAATGCACTGTTTACGATACTACAGAACGAGCGCGGTTATAATGGCAGGTTGGTGATGGGTACTTTCGTTAAGACGTTTTGCTATTGTATTTGGCACTCGGTTAATGTGACAGTCATGTTTATGTGCACAATAAATGTTTTTTTTTTTTAATTCTCATAATACTAATAATACTGAGCACTCCTGAGTCGAACACTTCAGCTGCATCCCAAACTATATAACACTACTGAATAGTATATCACAACACCATTAGTGTCACTACTGTTTAGGCACATTTCTTTGTATGCGGGTTGGGACGCAGCCCTCAGTTCTACCTGAATGAAGCTTGCAACAACATTTTCTCCATGCGAGCGAGCGAGAGATCGATCGCAAGCAAAATTCCAAAACCTTACATGCTGGCACTTTAAAGAAATCTGTGAACATCTTTCCATCATGAATTCTCAATGATGAAGCAGTAATGAAAGCAATAAGCTTGTAGTTGTCAAAACTTGTCAAAAAATAAAACTGAATTAAATTAAATAAAAAGAAACGCTAGAACACAGAAATAACAAAACATGCGAACATTTTACTTACTTGGAGAGCAGACAGAGCAGAGCTCTGGCCAAGACTTGACTGGATGTTCTTCACCAAAGAGGGTGATCTACAGAAACAAAAGAATGGGTGTACATTAGGAATGAAAAAAATGACACGAATTATGCAAACAACATTTTTAAGCCTCTGCCACTGAGTGGTGTGTTCGGGTTGTCCATTTGACCGTCCGAGATCATCATTAAATCAATATTTCCAAGAACGAGTGGGTGAATGTTTATCGGCTTGATATGGAGTTTCCACTGTAACCAGCAGATTATCTGTTTAGATTTTAGAGTTCATCTAAACAGGGACACAAATAACAGCAAGGTGAAATATCTGAGAGTCTGTCTTCAATAGCTTCCATCCTGTTTAAAGTATATATTTCAGGGGCATTTTGGCATATAAAATTAAGAACAAGAAGGACTAGACTTGTTGGTGACCGAGGCATCCCTGTCCAGAAAAGAATGGTTCCACTTACCCAGTGATTTTCTGAGGTCTTCTCTTCTGAAACTCCAGTTCATCCACAGTCCAAACAGCTCCTTTCACATTCTCCACTCTGACGAAGCACTTGTGGAGGCTGAGGTTATGCCGTACTGCATTCTACAAGCCAAAGCATTAAAATTTCAGCATGTCGCACGTTGTTGGGCTGATCTCATTAAACACAATGGTGATCAAACACTAAAGCAACAACAGAGTATTGAAACATGAATGCAGTCTGTAGCAAAACTTTACCTTCCATGTTGCTGCATTGCGTCTGAAATATGCAAAGGTTCGCGTGAACCAGTTGTAGATTTCATTTAGTGTTAGCTGCTTTTCTGGGGACTCAAAAATCGCCTGTAAAAAGATAAATGCATCATAATCTATCCACTGATGGTTACACTGTTTAAATTAGTATAGTCATGTACACAATTTACAAACCAGATCTCAGTGAACAATATGCAATAATATGAGGCCCCACTTTACAGTGGATATAAAATGTCTACACCTCTCCGTTAACACAGCAGGTTTTTGTGAAGGAAAAAAAAAAAAAAATGAACCCAAGATCAATCAGGTCAGAACTTTTCTCACCCACAATGTATAATTACAACATATAAAATTATCTCGTATATCTTTTATTTTTGGATGTGCCTGTGTTCAGAATGAACCATGTTCATGCTCATGAATCATGTTCAAAAATAATCATCATACATCTGTCATCAATGAAATTATTCGGATTAAGCCTAAATAAAGATCAGCTGTTTCTGTAGGATTTTCTTGACATCTTTTTGGTTTCATCTGACTGGTGAAGCCATGGCCCACAAACAGTTTACAAAGTCTGTATGGTATCTCACTTGGTGCAAGATACAGACCAGGAGAGGGGTTTAAAGGAATTTTCAAAAACATTAGAGATGCACCACGGAACACTGTAAAGGCCGTCAACAACTGGAGAAAATGGAGCACCACGGTGACATTACCGAGAACAGTACATCCTTCTAAAATTTACAAAAGGACAAGACAAAATCTTACCAAAGAGACCACCAGCAACATTAAAAGAACTGCAGGAATATCTGACAAGTAGTAATCACTCGCTGCGCATGAAAACAATCTCTCGTCTTCTTCATGTCTGGGCTATGGTGGCTAGATAGAAGCCCTTCTCACAAAAAGCATCCAAGCCTAGCTAAATCACGTGGCAAAATGTGTTATGGTCTGAAGAGAACAATTCCAAACAGGAATAATCATTCCAGAATTACCAAAGATATTTTGGTGTAAAAAAGCACATCACCAGAAGGACACCATAACCAAGGTGAAGCATGGTGGTGGCAGCATCATGTTTTACAACTGCTTTTATTCAGCCAGAATTGGTGTTTTTATCACGATTAAGGGAATTAAGAATAGCTATAAATACCAGTCAATTTTAGTGCAAAACATTCAGACGTTTGCTAGCAAACTGAAGATAAAGAAGAATTTCACCTTTTAGCACAACGATGACCAAAACCATACATCCAAATCAACAAAGGACTGGCTTAACCAAAAGAAGATCAATGTTTTAGCATGGCCTAGCCATAGCCCAGACCCAAACATAAATCTGTGGGGTGACTTGAAGCAAGCTGTGCGCAAGAGATGCTTTCACAATTTGACAGATGTAGAATGTTTTTGGAACAAAGAGTGGGAAAATATTACAAAGTCAAGATGTGCTATGCTGATGGACTCTTACCCAAAAGGACTCAGTGGTGTAATCAAATCAAAAGGTGCATCAACAAAGTATTCGGTTAGGGTTGTGCACACTTATACAACTAAAGTCCCCCCCCAAAAAAAAGTTTTTGATCGGTTTTCACTTTATTTGTATACTTTGAAACATGATTTATCCGAGTTTTACTTCTTTACTTAACAAAACCCTGCCATTTTAGGGGCAGGTAGACTTTTTATATCCACAGTGTATTATCTGTCTGATAGCTACATAAACTGTACAAGCAACTATAAATGTATCCAGCCACCATGACTGGACGGTTACAACAGGATTAAAGTTGGTTTAAAAAGGAGGTTTATGGGTAAGTGTAGCATGTCACTGTGCACGGACAGGATAACAAACTCCTGGCAGTACATCTTGTGTCTCTACAGTGCTAAGCATCAAACACGCTTCAGGCAAATACTGATTGATTAAGTATGAAAGTATTGAGCCTTGAAGTCCAAAAGCAAGCAAAAGTATTTCCACCCTGAAATACATTCCTGTGTCTTGGATGCATTTTAGCTAAAGGCACCCCACTACTCATCTGATTGTTTATATGAATACAACCCCAAATGATGCATCCCATTTTAGTGACACGAAAGAATGTGTTCATCTGGGATTAATTGTTCAATCTGGCTGCGAGTTTAGCATGCAGCACTATAATTCGCATAAAGCACCTGAAAAGGGCTTTATTAAGAAAAAAGATTTTGCAGTAAGATAAAAGACATGGTCCAGCTGCTGCTCCACTCATCATCATGGGCATGAACCACATGCTTACACAATTATACCATAGCTTCATTTGCTAAAATATGGATTTGCAGGGATTCAGCAATCTCATAGTGTCTTAGTTGGCCAAACTAAAGCTCTGGACATTGCATCATATAATAATTTAATTCATATTAACAGCCAAGTAAGGCCTGAAAGCTCAATAACATTCTCATTTAATAGACAATAGCCACACTTGTCCCATGTGGTCAACTTTAATATCTAATTGTGTCTGTTATTTAGAACCTGGAAGCAAGTAGTAGGAGTCCTCTCCGTATTGCATCCAGTACTTTGCTTCTTCTCTCAAATATTTCCATAGTGAATTGCAAAATGTGTATTCAGATTTTTTTTTTTTTTTTATTTTATGCCCCCTTGTAGGGATGTGATGATTCACCCAATTCACAATTCGCTTTGATTTAAGATACTGGGCTCATGATTCGATCTTCCCACAACATTTTTTGGGGAAAAAAATGTAAATGAAGAAAATGTTATTACCAAAAAAAAAAAAAAAACATTTATTTTCCTATTCTTTATCAAATTAAATATTCCTTTTGTGAAATTAAAAAAACCCTTTTGTTTCATTTTATTAAAACCAACAATAATTATTTACCCACATGTGTAAAGGTTGGAAGTAAATATAATTTACCTCCTGTGAACTAAAACATTTATTCTTATTATTAAAAATATAAAGTTAACAGATATTTCTTAATAAACTTTTATGAACATTTTTACGATCTCCCTTTGCTCTCTTTCTTTAGCATTCAGCAGTCTGTAAACAGAGAGCTCCAATTTCCTGTTGAATCTGTTTGCAGAGTCAGTCACACAACATCTCATTCCCATTTCAGATCTGGTTTTTTGTGCGTCTTCACGGCATTACAATTTATTTCCACCTCAGGTGACGTTACGTGCATTCCCACTACTGTTCATTATTGCGCCCTCTGCTGTCTAAAACCACAGAATTACAGCGAGGAAAACTTACAGAGCCTGATGATAATCGTGACTCATTTTTTTACTTCACTGATTAGAAACATCGTAAATTTTTATCACGATTTATCAATGCATGACACATCTTTCATTGCCTACCCCAGTGGACTCGCTGACTGCACCCATTTGATTGGCCACACACGATACTCTCAAGGAGTTACACAGATACACAGCAAGTAGCCTATTAAACAGGCCTAAAAAAGCATGAACATCAGTCTTTGCTCCAGTTACACAAGTGAATCCTGATAGTTCTAACAGCACATCAGGTCCATCACAGATCGCTGTATTTTTCAACAAAATTATCTTTCCGATTGTGACCATCTACAGACCAACTACACAGGAACTGACCACTTATTAGAGAGTTACTTTATGCAGAAGGTACAGGTGGATAGCTCCTGTGTAATTAATATGAAGGCACTGTCAAATTCAAATGGATATTAATTTAGATTAATCTTAATCTGCTATTAATATTAAGCTGATTTTCTTGGAGTTGGCAGAAACCGAAGGATAATGATGGTCAAGTGTCAAGATTCACTTATGTACTTATAGGTGTACAAGATTTACAATTTTTCTGTAATCTGTAACAGTGCAAACAGCCATAGTAGTTACATGATGGTTGCCTATATAATTTATGTTTAACTACACAATTATTAAAGATAAAGTGGGACCATATAAGGACATTACAAAGAATTCCAACACAGTCTGCTACTCCACCTAGGGTAAGGCCTGCTGTGGCAAACAAATGTTCCTTACCTGCCTTATCAAAGCTGCATATGTAAACGGTGGTCTGACCTCCGTGCTCAAATAGAACTCCTTATTCTGCACAATGTCTGGGAAGCAAAAAAGAGAAGCTGACAATTTAGTCAAAACTTAGACCTCGGTTCAAAATCCTTGCAACTCGTATTCCAACTAACCTAACACTAATACTGAAAGACAGTCATAGTGTTAGGTTTGGAAGATAATTTATCGTGATACCATAACCTAGAAAGAAAGAAAAAATAAATCTGGAGAAATCATGGAATTACGTCCAAGTAAATGTGGCTGCAGAGGAGAATTTACCTTGGTCCATAGCCAGGTTGCATTTGTCAGAGTAGCGTCTGCGAATGGGGCCCACGGCATGCAGGCTGCTGGGGATGATGACACTGGGAGTCTGAGGAAGTGATGTGAGTGGTGTTGATGGTGCTGTGGCACTCTGGGAAAGGCTCATGGAGGGAGTGGGCTTGGGAGCAGTGGCCTTTGCCAGTGTGAGGTTGGAAACCAAATTCACCTTCAACAACACACACACATCCATTACATTTTCAGCCAAATCAAATGACTGGAGGAAAAAAAAAAAAGAAGAAAATCCATCTCATATAAATTTAGATGACAGAAAAGTCACTGAATTAAAGACAATAACGGACTTTTTGACTCCCAAAACACCGCAATTCATTTCTGTGAAAATTACACAGCGAACAAATGCAGGTACCACGCACTTTAGATATTTTACAGATAGATTCTGCCCAGGCGGCATGATGGTGTAGTGGTTAGCGCTGCCGCCTCACAGCAAGAAGGTCTGGGTTCGAGCCCCGTGTGGAGCCCTTTCTGTGTGGAGTTTGCATGTTCTCCGCGTGGGTTTCCTCCGGGTGCTCCGGTTTCCCCCACAGTCCAAAGACA
>JANZLB010000005.1:32082962-32093087 GCA_026167865.1 Notarius quadriscutis
ACTGATAAAACATAAAAGGCTAATTAAATAATCAGATGAACTGAGACAATCACATTCTGAAGCAAATTAAATAATCTCATACCAGTAACTTAAACACACAATACAAGTTACATGTATTAATCTAAATGCAGGTTTAAATGGATTTCTTTTTAAATCCAAATGAGAGTCAGAACTTACCCGTCTGCGTTCTCGCTTCTTGAAGGCCGACCTTGTGGCCGATTTGTTTTTGAAACAGTCTGACTTTGTTGTTCATTCAGTTCTCTGTTCATTCGCTTCTTCCACGTAAGGGCGAGATGGCAGCAATATCCAGTTTAGAAAATCAGACAGCTGCTCCACTCATTCTCTCTATACTGAGGACTCCGCCATTACTGCTCTGCTCAGACAGTTACTAAAACCCGGGACGAGATGTCACCGGTTTTAGCAACGACCGCGGGGAGGTCACTGCCCGAGCGATCTGTTCCGTCCCGGGTTTTACCAACAATCCTTGGCTCACGCTCCGGCAGGACTGGTGCAACTAAACTCACTTTCCTTTAAAAAAAATACTAAAATAAAATAAATACTTTCCTTTTCTTGTAGTTTTATTTAATTGTTGGTCCTGCACCCTCTTTCAATACGGGCTTATAACCAACGCTCCTTAACAGGTCAGAGGTCTCGTACGAGTCTTCAGTAAAATGTGCAGAGCAGAAGAGAGACCACTTCTTCATATGCGCCGAATGTGCCCGTGAACTTCTCACAAAATGCGTCCAAATCTTTACAGTTCGAACATTCTTGGGCCATGAATGCAACATAAATCCACCTTCTGTCATGTTGCTGCACCGGCCAGCAACACATCTACGGGGCATGGCGATAAATTGGCTCAAAATGGAGGATCGGAGTTGCAGTCAGCTCTGTGTTTTAGTATAGTGGAAATGGCTATGAGACCGATAGACTTCCTGCTGTGACGTTACGGATGTCAAGGTCATTCACTCAGACCGCTACCTATATGAATCACTTTAATCGTAAAAATTACTATATTCGATTTATCGTTAACGCTTAAAACTATTCCTGTGCCATTCTTGAGGTCTCAAGGCATTTATCAACAAAAGTGAGGCTATGGCTCTGCGTATATGCTTTAAGATCTTGACTGCAGTTGAATACACAAAATGCATATGTGCCTCTGAGGGACTCTTACAATCAATGGGTGAAAACTGTTGTTGAATATGTTGCCTGTACTCAATTATTTTTCTTGTACATTGCAAATACATCGAGTTAATTATTACATAAATATTTGCAAAACATTATGACTATATTTCAATATGTTATGGGAGAACAGTTGAAGTAACCATGGCTGCACTCCAGCGAACCCATTCCAAAGCTCCAGTTGTCTGGCCAGCAGGTCTAGTTTTGTCTATTTCAGGGCCAGTCGCTCTTGATGGTGCCACTCCCTTTGGTCATGCAGGTCTCAGAGCAACTGGTGCTGCTCCTTCTCAATGCTGAGCAGCTACCAGCTGCACTGACGCTCTCAGCCAGCTGGATTCTGTCTGCCTGCAGCCTGGGACGTGGTCAGCCGAGAAGGTCCAGGGGATGAGGAGGCAGCGGGGCCATGGGGGGTGAGGAGATACTGCGGTCTGGAGAGGGGGAGGCAGGTGATGATGTAGATACATTCTTCTCACAGACATCAATACCTCCAGGTATGCCCTCTGTGGCTGTTTGCCCCAGTATTGTGAAGACCTGTTCTTCCTCTTGGGTCAGGGGAGCCACAGTGGACATGCCATCACCGGTCACCCTTTCCCTCTCTCTCCTCACTTCTGCTCCCTTCCTCTTTGCTTGGCTGGAGAAGTCCTTCCTCTTTTTCCTTACTTCTTCTGCACTCCTTGACTGAGTGTTTGAAGCACCGAGGTTCACAGTGATGGACTTCCACAACTGCTTCTTATTTTTATTTGCTGAGTGGCTCTTGGATTTGATGAACACCGCTTCTTTATACTGTTCCACATCATCCATCAAAATAGACAAATTGTCTTTAGTAAATGCAGACCTCCTCGTTTTCTTCACCTCCATTGCACACACCAGCTACATGCCGATTTATAAGGGAAATTAAAACTAGATTACCTTTCGAGTTCATAAAATTGGTGAAATTTAGTTCTCTCTGAAATTTGGTTATTGTGATACATGTTTATTTCTGTAATAGCTTTAAAAAAAAACAGCAGGTCATTCTGTGGCTGGGAAGTTATTTAATTTGAGGGGATTCCCTTGCAAATAATGTGCATGAAATCGGTTGCTTCGCGCAGTCAAGAAGACAGAGGAAGTCCGTGTGCGCATGCGCATGCTTACCTTCATCTTCTTCTTTTTCTTCATCTTTTGGGTTTTATGGCAGCTGGCATCCAGTGTTGCATGACTGCCATCTACAGGTTTACCTTGACTGTGCACTGACAGTTCCATCATTCTGTTGCTAAGTGAACAGCTGATCACACCGGGGTGCTCGCTGACCGCTGATATTTATTAGTTTGGTCCTGCATTTTCTTTCCTTCGCAACATAATGTCTTTTCTTCTCACTTTCCGTTACTGTAGTCAGTCTTTCACGTTTCATTCGCATCCTCTATTGTTCTATCCTGTTTCAAATTTGTATCCCACAATGCCTTGTGTGAACGGGAAAAGCCCACCACGTGATGCATGACGTAGTATCTTGAATTGGGTCATGGTGAAGCAGGAAAAAATAACGGAGAATTTAGGGCCACGTGGCCCTAAATTCATTAATTGTTCTATTAAAAAAAAATAATAATCATAAAATTGGAAGTCTGTGATTCAAATTCAGTAGCTTTTGATCTACTAAACAAAAATAATTGGGTGTCAGGGAAAATTCTTTCTATGACCAAACTTAAAAAATCTGAAAGGCAGTCTACCTTTAAGCTTGTGATTGGGTAACAATGAAATGAGCAGGTATAGGGAAAACATTTTACTTAATTATTGAGCTTATTATTTGTTCATTCTTTTGTGTCAGTGTTTGTCCATTTAATTGAAAAACATGCTCAGAATAAAAAAGTTCTTGTCCAAAAATGTAAAATAGTTTAAATTATTAATTACCACATTATATATGAAATTCTTAATCACGATACACTATATTGACATATTTTAAGCACTTTATACTTCATTGGTTTTTGGTTAAAAACAAATGCCATATGACCTTATTGACTGGATTTAGCAATTACTAATGCCTCACATACTCACGTTGCAAAGAAGCTCTTAGCAAAGTTGCTCTTAAGAGTTCTTACGACAGTGTTCAGGAAAACTACATAGAGAAATGTTTGTCGCTTAAGAGTGTTTTTAAACTTGTTCTTTAGCCCTAAAGTACAATGTTATCAAGGAAACCCATCCCAGATCAGTCCTGCTGTCATGAAGATCAACAAAACTACTTGTGAAGCTTCAAAAAGAAGTTGTTAGGAGGAAAAAAGACAAGGAAGGTTATTAAAACATCAGCAAAACCTTGAATCTTCTTAGGGGCATGATGAAATCCATTATAACAAAATGGGAAGAGGTATAGCACAACCCAGACACTACTAAGATTGAAGGGCAATTGTCAAAGAAGTGTCCAGGAGGCCAGCTACAACACTGAAAGAGTTACAGAGCTCACAGGTTGAAATAGGAGAACCTGTGCAGACCTCAACAATTTCATCAGATTTTCACTGATCTGGCCTCGATGAGAGAGTGGGAAGAAAGCAGCAACTTCTGAGAAAGGTCAGGTTAGAAAATTTTAGAGTTTTTATGAAAATGATTTTGTGGTCTGATGAGACCAAGTTCACAAAGTTCAGTGATTTTATCCTAAAGCCAAATCATAATGTTTGGCACAAACCAAATACAACCCAACACCCAAGTAACACCATTCCTACCAAATACACTATATGACCAAAGGTTTGTAGACACCTGACCATCACATCCATATGTGGGTCTTCCTGAAACTCTTTCCATAAAGTTGGAAACAGGCAACTATATAAAATGTCTTTGTATGCTGTAGTATTACACTTTCCAGCATGACAATGCCCCTGTGCACAAAGTGAGGTCCATGAAGACATAGTTTGCTCAGGTTGATGTGGAAGAACGAGGGTCCTGACCTCAACCCTACTGAACATCTTTGGGATGAACTGGAATGCTAACTGTGTGCAAGACCTTCTTGCCCAAAATCAGTGCCATAACTCACTAACTCACTCATGATCTTGTGGTTGAATGGAGAAATCCTCACAGCCTTAGTCCAAAATCTAGTAGAAAGCCTTCCTAGAAGATTAGAGGTTATTATAACAGCAAAGGGGTGGACTAAATCTGGAATGGAATATTCAAAAAGGAAATATGGGTGTGATGGTTAGGTGTCCACAAACTTTTGGCCATATAGTCAAAGCCCAGACTCAGCCATTTAGCAAACAATTTTGAGATGTAAGCATTGTTGAGATTTAAATTGCACACATTGTACTGATGTACGTGTGTTATTTGGCAATACTTCACCTTTGTACTGTGTAAATTGCATTCGCAAATGTGTGTGAAATGCTCGCACTCTGAAGCCCTGGGGGGATATATATAACAAAACTGATTAACCTTGACAGAAGAATCACAAAGTGTTGATCAGTTGAAGAATAGATTTTCACCCACCAATAATGAATAATAAGTGCTGTGTGAGTAAATAGCTTTAAGAATTATATTCAAATTACACAATTTTAATTTTTCAGTAAACTAAATAATGCCATTTAAACACACAGTAGACTCTAAAATGGCTTATGTAGGAAAAAAAAACACCTCTTGAGCTCTTCAGATCATTCCTGTAGATAAAAATTACTTTGCTAACAGACAGAACTGTCATGTCTGTGAAGAAGCACTGTACATCATGACAGGTTGTCATATCACGTCTCTTTATCAGAACTTGTGGATTTGCTTTACTGAAGAACGCAAAGAAAGCAGTGAAATGCTAAGCAAGAAGTCACTTTCACTTTAGGAGGTGACAAGCCACTAATGCCTTTTTGAGTTGCTTCTGAGGGCGGCACGGTGATGTAGTGGTTAGTACTGTCGCCTCACAGCAAGAAGGTTCTGGGTTCGAGCCCGGTGACCGGCGGGGGCCTTTCTGTGTGGAGTTTGCATGTTCTCCCCATGTCTGCGTGGGTTTCCTCCGGGTGCTCTGGTTTCCCCCACAGTCCAAAGACGTGGTTAGGTTAACATGGGGTGGCCTTGGGCTGAAGTGCCCTTGAGCAAGGCACCTAACTCCTAACTGCTCCCTGGGCGCTGTAGCATAGCTGCCCACTGCTCTGGGTATGTGTGTGTGCATGCATGTGTTCACTGCTTCAGATGGGTTAAATGCAGAGGACTAATTTCACTGTGCTTGAGTGTGCATGTGACAAATAAAGGCTTCTTCTTCTGGTTGGCAAGTGAACTTCTGGCATTTTTTAAAGTTTCTAATAGAAAGGGTACAAGACAAAATACACATAGGATACATATCATATCTACCACTGTGATATATTTGTTTCAGGCAAATTTATATACAACTCAGGAGTCACTTTAACAGGAACACCTGTACAGTTACTTAAATAAGCACTCTTTACACCCGAGGTGAGCAGAAAAGCATCTCAGGCTGCACTCTACACTGGGTTAAAACAGGACGCACAGGAATATTCAAAATGCACAGGTCTTTGTGTATACTTCAAAGACGTACTATTCAAAAGAGATAAACTCAAAGAGGACAAAAATAGAATACAAAGGAACTCTGCTGCGCCACTATTTTTTCCTCCCACATTTAAATTCCTGCATTAGCATTGGTTCTCTCTCTATATCTGGCATATCACTGCAGTGACCACTCTGACAGCTCCAGCCATCAGAGTTTCTAGAGAAGAATTACAGCAGTGGTTTCCTCTTGCCTTCGACTGGATAATTATCAAGGTTTTCTCCTCTCAACCATTCACACACATGGGCAATTTTGAGTAGCCAGTTAACTTACTGTGTGGCGTACTGTTTGGAGTGTGGTGGAAACCGGAGCACCCGGAGGAAACCCACGTAGACACGGGGAGAACATGCAAACTCCACACAGAAAGATCCCCATTAGCCATGAATCCAGAACCTTCTTGCTGTGAGGCAACAGTGCTAACCACGACACCACCATGCCACCCTAGCAGATGTATCTTACATATGTTTTTGAGATATAAATTATGCATGCCATGACACTTGTTATATCAGGTTACTAACCAATGCTAGGTTAGTAACCTGATACAACACAAGTGTCAAAGGACGCATAATTTATGTCTCAAAAACATATGTAAGATACAGCTTGTCTGTTAATTGAAAAGATGTTGGCACAAAGCCTTTTATTATCTTCTACTCTCAACAGTTATCCTTGAAATGATCTGTAATTTAAGACAGCAACCCATCCTGTTGACCTTTGAATTTTTCTTTTATCAACTCTCCACACTATATGCAACTTTTCTCCTGTAATTAATCAACAAAACCAACTTTTCCTGTGATGTCACTTAACTAGGCAGCACACAAATTGCTAAATATCCAAATTTTAAAGCTAGAAAAAGCATCTTCTTAAGAACATGCATTAACCATGGTCAAAAACAATGCTGAGCTAACTTCTTCCCAAACTGGCTGCTACATTTTTAAGTAATAATGTGTGTGTGTGTGTGTGTGTGTGTGTGTGTGTGTGTGTGTGTGTGTGTGTGTGTATTATGTCACCACTGATATGTGTTATTGGGTAATTTTTACTCACAAGCACTCCATAGGCTGGAGAGTTAAGAACCCAGCTTGTGAAAAATAGAGATGAACATTCAGCAAAAGAGATTTTATCAGGATATGCTTGGAATACTGTTGCATTGAATGTTATTTTATCTTTACTAGACAGTGTGAGAACCTGTGAACTGGATGTGCTGAACAATATAAGAATGTGTGATCATTACAAAAGTGCAAGGAGCTGTGAATTGAGTTTACTTTCATAGAGAAGGATCCAGATGTTACCTGAAGACACCTCATTCCATGCACGTTTCATCTCAACCGATAACTAACGAGCCCACTGAGACATGATAGTTTTTTAAAAATTTTTATTCTTTTTTTTATTTTTTAAGTACAGTAACAGCCAACTTAATTAACAGCAAACTTAATTAACAGCTAATGTATTAACAGCGAACTTAATTAACAGCTAACCTAATTGAAGTAATAATTGCTGAATTATTTCTGGAGTCGTATGAATATCTACATTTTTTATTTGTGAAACAGCGAGTGTGGAGATAACAATTTATTTAGATGTGTAGCTTCTTTCTCAAGTTATTTGTGTGAGTTGAAGAGAATGATGAACTTTGCCAGTGGCTAAAGACAGATCGATAATACTTCCTGCAGAAGTGAATACCTTCGAGACGGATCGCACCTCCCGAAGATGCAAATACTTCAGGCCGGACTGATCACTCCTCAGATCATGCTTTAAGACAGTTCTTTCATTGGGATTTGCTTAACACTTTCTAAACATGCCTGCAAGCTGAAACATTTACTGTTCACGCAACTGAGAGCAAGATGGAATCATATGTATGAACAACACATTTATAACTGAAAAAGGGGACTAGTCTTCATTTAAATCGTTCAGGATATTAGACAAAAGAATCCAAGTCTGTTCTTTTGATCATGTGCTGTTTTCCTTCCCCCTTAAATTTGTATGCAATCTTTGCTTCACACACTAATCATCTATTCAACGATGATTGGACCTTGCCCAGCTCAAGACTCAAACAGAAGTAGCTTGGCAGAGCTGGAATTTGAACTCAGGACCTCCTGAGCAGATGGTCACTACCTTAATCACTAACCCACTGTAATTAGTAGATTTATGCTTTAGAACTCCATTCCAAATTTACATCTTAGATTAAAATGCGATATAATAAATGCGATCTAATTAATAATGTTATGTCCCTGGACACATATTTGGATTGCTGCTTTTTTCTTCCTTGTTGCATTTTCTCCCCATATGTATGCACATGTGTGTGCATGCATATGGTTTTCTTTCTTTCTTTCTGTCCCTCCCTCCCTTTCTTTACACATATAGCATTTCCTGGAAGAGAACCGGACCTAGAGAAGAGAAAGGAGAATGGCAGATTGTGACTGACATTACTCCTCTGCACAATATTAAAAGGAGCCAGCCGGTGATAATGGCTGCCCTCACTTGAGCCCAGCAGTTTGGTAACCAACACCTCGTTTATGTTCTCCATATGATGCTAGTTTTGAAACTTTGTCATGTTGAGCTATATATGCTTGCAAACAATTCTGGGGAAAAACTTTTAAGAATTTTTTTTCTAAATGGCCAGATGGGGAGAGTTGGGACAGTTAATATTACAGGTTTTTTTCTTGTGGCTTCCAAATATAAAATTGTTTACTTTGTTGTTGCTGTTAAAAATGTGGGCGTGTACCTGCATAAGGATTAAGCTTGAGAATTAAACTGTTTTTGTCTCGTCAGGTTTTGGGTAAACTGACATTTTTTCCTCGCTGTACCAGCATTGTGTGTTTTGATAATAAATAAAAATTAAGCATGTAGGATTAAGCTAGGTATTTTATTTTTTTCCATGTCTCCCCACTATGTTCCAAGTCCCCCAACATAATGTCCCATATCTCCCCTCAGTGTCTCGTCTCCCCGCAAAAAGTAATGACAGAAGACGTGAAGCCTGAAGGCCAGTATATGTGACAAGCTGAGAAACTAATGTTGTGGTAAGAGGGTATAGTAAATCCTCTCTAATGCAATATAAATGCAACGCAACCTGCAAAGAATTTCACACAATCTACAAAAGCTGAAAACTTGTCCAAAGTCTCCCCACTCTCCCCTATGTCGTTGTTAAATTTGAACAGTGCAGCTCTTCTGTACCTGGTTCTGTTCATGTGTACACACAGATTCCGAAAACCATAAGATATAATCTGATTATTGTGCTTAAATTCAGGCACTTTTCTTCCTTGAAATATGCTTTAACAGACGTAATCCTTTATGATACTTTATTATACTGTTTATTTTAGCAGTCTAGGATGCCTGGAATCAGATACAGATCATGTTACTAGTGTGAACACACTGTGATTTATATGAACCTTTACACTAGTCATAAAATACAAGATACAAAAACGGGCTGTAAATTTTAAGACACCATCAAGATGTTCCACTGTGTTGCCTGTAAATAAATACACCACCATATAAGATAGGCATGAAATGAAATTAAATGAAATGAAATAAATAAATACATTTCATGAACTCAGTAGCCTCTGAGGATTAGTCTCTCAAGAGGATTTTAAATTCTCAGACAGACATCTATCAAGAACTTAGTTCACATTCATGACATATTTGACATTCTCTGTTTGATGTAATATTCGTGACCTTTTCTTCAGTGGTCTATATACACTGAGCACTCAGCAACTCTCAAACTCTTTGGTGGCTTTCATTTCCAAACACAAAGAATTATGACCCAGTAATGACAGAAAACAATGCAAAAGGATTACACGAATATTACATATCACAAGAGTGTGGCGTGAAACCCAGAGTTGCTTCAGGTTTCAGATGTTAAGGTGTTGTTCAGTGGCCCAAAAGGGCTCTTTATATGTACTGAGATTTGAAGTCAGAACATTTCTAAACTACTACTGATGTGTGGAACTAAGAAATTGAAGGATTTTAATGTTTAAAAGAAAAAAACAGCAGCCATTTTTAGCATTATTATTTTGTTCACGTATGAGCGTTTGTTACAGAGGTGATTCTAGGGACTGTGTGGGCCCCAGGCAGGAAAATGCAAATGATTTTCCTGGCATTTTTCCTCCCTCTTTATTGCCATTATGTTACCCACATGCTTTTATAAAGAATCAGTACTATGAGCCAACTATAGAATAGCTGTCTGAAAGTGTTAGCATTATATTCTGCATGCTAGATGTAGTGCTAAAGCTTCCCAATCAGATAAATCATCGGTGTAGCATATAGACTTCTAGAGAACACATTTGTTGCTTTTTGTACTCTGCAGAGGGGACCCATCAGGGCCTTCTAAGCCTTCAGAGAAGGCCCAAACATATCAGCATTTCAAATGTTATATTTAATTTCTGGGGTGGCACGGTGGTGTAGTGGTTAGTGCTGTCGCCTCACAGCAAGAAGGTCCGGGTTCGAGCCCCGTGGCCGGCGAG
>JANZLB010000005.1:32175300-32186488 GCA_026167865.1 Notarius quadriscutis
GGTGCTCCGGTTTCCCCCAAAGACATGCAGGTTAGGCTAATTGGTGGCTCTAAATTGACCATAGGTGTGAATGTGAGTGTGAATGGTTGTCTCCTAATGTAATGATCTGGTGACTTGTCCAGGGTGTACCCCGCCTCTCATCCATAGTCAGCTGGGATAGGCTCCAGTTTGCCCGCGACCATGCACAGGATAAGCGGTTATGGATAATGGATGGATGGATAAATGCCTGTAATCTAAGCTAAGTGTTTTACCACTGACACACGAAGTGACATTTGTTATGAAACTACAGTATAAGATTATAATGTCTAATAAAAGTATAGGGACTATTCATGTCTTGAAAAAGCCAATTTCAATGGATACGGCTGATGTTTTTTTTCTGTTTCAAAGTGCAGCGCACTGGATCGAATGCTTATTCACCAACATTTTGATTCATAATGCGAATTTTCTTTAAAGTAACGTAAACCTTTTCATGACACTGTTAAACATATGAATGAATTGCATCTCTGTATAGACGTATATTCCTGGTCACTTTGTGAAATATGAATAAATGCACCAGTACACTTTAGAATCAATGCAATATTCTTCATGAAAGGTTGGACCAGTATACCATCACTGTTTATTTTTGTTGAGAAGTTTCTGCCCTCGAACATTTGGCTTGTTGGTACAATCGGCTTTTCTCCAATCTTCTAAATGCATCCTGCCAACATTAGTAATGTTCATGTCATGCAAATAATATTGCCCCAGAATAAATTGGCTTTAATCTTCTCTTGCGTTGTGAATGAGTAATGTGTCAGAGTGCCGGAGACATTGCCTGGAACTCATTGGGATTCAGAACATCGTAAAGGTCAATCCAGGAGGGCGAGTTTGGACACTGGTAGTGGGACAACTGACAAGCCACATGAGGTGAATTATTCAAGGTTTTTACGCATACTTGCTCAAACTGTTTGTTTTCCTGGTAGTGCATAGACTCATGAGTGTGTAGACCCCATAGTGTTTGTGTGTGTGTGTGTGTGTGTGTGTGTAATTCTGAATAGGAATGAGTTCCCTGATTAGAGTTTAGTGCTGCACCTTGCTGGCAATTCTATTTCTTTCAACATGCTGTTTAGCCGACTATCTTATTCTGGAAAACTTGCCAAATATTCAGCAGTTAATTCCATCATGACATCTGAATGACGGTGCGACATGACAAACACTGTGGTGGTCAACTGGGATGGGAACGTAATTAATAATCAGTCTGATGGTGGTGATCAAGTTGTGGTATTCCCACAGGAAGGGCATGGTATTAGCATGGATATTAGGGGTAACATGAGTTCTCTGTATCATATACCCTGTTTATAGGGTAAGCTGTGTTGCTGCTTGTCATCACTGTGACACCTGGTGGATTTGAAGTCCATGTTGTATCACCCTGAGGAAAATCTTCCCAGACCGCACATGCATGTTACACTGTAATGCTGTCATGATGACTCTTTAGTGATCAGTTACTCTTTAATAGGTTAAAATAGTGCAACAAAGGCCATAGAGTCCGACTGGGCAAATTATCTCTGTGCAAAACAACATGACAAATGAATCCATGCGGAAGCCATGGCCTAAAGGTTAGAGAAGAAGCTTTGGGACCAAAATGTTGCTGGTTTGATTCCCTGGACCAACAGGAATGGCTGAAGTGCCCTTGAGCAAGGCACCTAACCTCCAACTGCTCCCCAATCTGCACTGGGTGTGTTGTACATCACTCTGGATAAGAGCATCTGCTAAATGCCATTAATGTAATGTAATCATCTTTTGGCTGCTCCTGTTAGGGGTTGCCACAATGGATCTGTTTCACATATTTGATTAGGCATAGGTTTCTACACCGGATTCCATTCCTGATGCAACCCTCCCCAATCTGTCTGGGCTTGGGACTGGCCCCAAGTATGCACTGGCTTGCATGTCCCTAATGGTTGGGTATTTTCCCTAATCCACATATCTTTGGACTGTGGGGGAAACTGGAGCACCTAGAGGAAACCCACACAGACACAGGGAGAACATGCAAACTCCACACAGAAAGGCCTTCATTGGCCATGAGGTTCGAACCCAGACTGTGATAACTACTGCACCACCATGCCACCCAAAATGACAAATGAAAAATTAGTCAAATTTGTAAGGACAAATCATAGAGATTTGGACAGAAGAGGCATTAATAATAATAATAATAATAATAATAATAATAATAATAATAATAATAATAATATAGCCTGAATAAATGAATAAAGAATTAAATTATAAATTAAGCATTTGAGTATACTGGAGACAAAAAATGATTATTTGACTCAATAGTTATAAAATGTTGAATGAAATCATAAGAGTTATTTCAACATCAAGAAAAATTGCCATCCATTTGTGATACATTCTCCATGCCGGTCGTGAGAAGGGTTATGGCAGATGATAATATAGTAAGTGTTCACCATTCTGCTGTGGTTTTAAGTTGGATAATATAAATACCTCCATTACTGTTACTACTCTTTGGAAGAGGAGTGGCTAATCAACCTTTCTTGCAGCTGAATAGCTGAATTTTAAAGGACACAGCTCAACATGGCCAAGTCGAAGGCATACAAGGGTGCTGCTGGCAACCACCATACTGCTCATGTCTGACCATGGAACACAGCTCAGCTATTCACACCTATGGGCAACTTAGAGCGGCCAGTTAACATAACTGCATGTCTTTGGACTGTGGGGGAAACCAGAGCACCCAGGGGAAACCCACACAGACATGGGGAGAACATGCAAACTCCACAGAAAGGCCCCCATTGGCTGCTGGGCTTGAACCCAGAACCTTCTTGCTGTGATGCAACAGTGCTAACCACTACACCACCTTGCCGCCTACTCAGGCTCTACTGTAGCTTCAGTGTCCTAAAATCCCACAATGCCTTGTATTACTTACTTCAGCTGACATCCATTCATTATCTGTAACCGCTTATCCTGTGCAGGTCCCAGGTAAGCTGGAGCCTATCCCAGCTGACTATGGGTGAGAGGTGGGGTACACCCTGGACAAGTTGCCAGGTCATTGCAGGGCTGACGCATTGAGACAAACAACCATTCACACTCCCATTCACACCTACGGTCAATTTAGAGTCACCCATTAGCCTAACTTGCATGTCTTTGGACTATGGGGGAAACCCACACAGACACGGGGAGAACATGCAAACTCCACACAGAAAGGCCCTTGTCGGCCACTAGGTTTGAACCCAGAACCTTCTTGCTGTGAGGCAATTGTGCTAACCACTACACCACCGTGCTGCCGTTTGCAGAGTTTGATTTGCTTTAATTTGGATTAAAACAAGATTAAATCAGTTTGAAAACAAGATTATTGAGGCTGTGGACTATTTTTATACAAGACTAAAATCCACAATCTGGACTTGTGTTTTCCACCTGCAAACATGTTGTTCCAGAATTAGCCCCAATTTGGCATTAAAAAACAAAACAAAAAAAACTTGATGATGACACCAGTTATCTTAATAATTAAACTTTAATGATTAGTTCATGGATACTACTTTTGTCTCATGCTATAGGCTATATAGAGTTTTTAAATTCAACTTAATGTTGCTCTCAAAGAAGGTTTTTGAAATCCTGCCTGTTCCTACAGTTATGACTATAATTTATTTATTTCCCCATGATTTTCTCCCTAATTTATTCTTAGCCAATTCCCTCCCACCAGTAAGTTCTCCCCATCATACAAAAGCGAAAGGTGAAGGCTATCACTTTTGCTTCTTCTGAGACAACTGTAGCCAGACAACAATTTGAACTGCTGCACGTGCTGTATCACAGGTCAGAAAGCACTATCTACCCTCTTTCACATACGTGATGCCCATGATTGGCTAGTGTCAATGTAATTGATATGGGAGAAATTTATGCCATCCCTCCCACCAAAAGAGCAGAGCCAATTTTGCTCTGTTGGACTCCTGGTCATGGATGGCTATAGGATTGCTGGGACTTGTACTCATGAATTAAGGTGGATGCATTTCACTCAAAAGTTCCCAAAATATGAACAAACAATCGACAAGGGCACTCAGTAGGGTGCATACCTCTGCCAAGCCATATATTAGAATATCTGGATGTCTACTAATCGGGAATGTGGATCAACAACAAAATCAAATCCCATGAATGTCGGATAATCTTAAAGCTTTCCACCAAATTTCATCAAAATCCCTTCACTACTTTTTGAGTTACTTTGGGAACAAACAAACAAATCCTGGATCCACATACATATCTGGATTTACATCAAAATCTAATCAGTTGTTCCTTGGCCCATGACCTACCTTTCCTCAAAATTTCATCAAAGTTCATTCACTGCTTTCTGAGTTACATTGAGAAGCAAACAAACAGAGGCAAAAATATAACCTTCTCCAACAAAGTTGGTGGAGGTAATTAATCACATAAAACCAATGTACCTCCGACAAGGAAAAAGCAGTTACTGGAGATGAATGAATTCAGGAAATGCATCATGCAGAACTACATGAGCAACTTGTACTTTCCATGTTAATGAATGTGGCCTTTCATTGTCCAAAAGGTTCATATCTGACGCACATGTCTTTGAACCGATAAGAAACTTTGCTTGACAAAATAGACCAGAAAGTTTCTTCTCAAGTTTTATTTGTACAGCACTTTTAACAATGGACACTGTCAAAGTTTAAATAAGAATATAGCTCCCTTGCTTATAATTCTCATGAAGGAATAGCTTCCTTCAGCAAAATATTATACAAAATGCTTTTGACTGAATAAGCTGCAACAAAGCATCTGCTACAGAAGCTGCAATGGTTCATGGTTAGAAAGCTTGAGTTGGTGAAATGAAGCCAGTTTTAATGCATTTCTCTTATCTGATACAGTATTTGATTCGATCAGTATGCAATATTCTTCAGCAAGAAATCCATATTTTTGAATATACGTACAAACTACAAAGGTCCCCAACACGAATTAGGTACCTCCCAGCAATACTTATGGCTTTCATTTTCATATTTTATGATGCAATAACTCAAATAAATTTAGGAAAACATAAGGACAGCACCCGTTTTATAAAGTGTAGGATGACTTTGCACCCTTAGGTAGCTCCTTACAAGGCCTTCGGTCCTTACTCACTATCTGAGATCCTTAGGTGAAAATGTTATCCATTTCTCTTTGCCTCTCTGCTTGGTCCACCGCTGGCTCCTGTGCCTGCTGGTGAGGTAATGTCTGAATTTGTAATCTGTCTGTGTGTGTGTCTCCGAGGGGGAAAGATTTCACTCTCAAACAGTCTGCCTTTACTTTACAACCTGACACAAACACACCACGGCTCCCCAAAGAATCAGCTCATGCTAGAAAAACATTACCCCAAACCCAACATCCAGCACAAACAATGTGGCTCTCTTATGCATGCACATGTGTGAAGAAACACACACCTTCAAACACACACATGCACACACACAGAGTTAAAGCAAGTAGATTATCTCCTGAGGTCAATGCGAAGCCAGATCACATAGATGAAAAAGGGCCTGCAGAACCCTAGGTTTGGCTGTGGTGGTCAGAAACAGAGCGACCACGGAAACAATCCTGGTCAGTCATAAGGAGGCAGCTTAGGAAGCCACTAATTTGAGGTTAGTATTGGAGACCACAACATGTAAACACAATAAAACTCAGAGCACCCACAAACTGCTCAATTTAGAGAGGATAGAATGGCACAGGCTGCATTCTGCATAATTTCTAGTCTTTTTGTTGTGCTGTACACACCGGATGATTAGGCAAAGATGGTGTATTACATGCATAACACCTTATATTATATAATAATATAATAGTAGTTGAAAATAATATAAATGGAGTTGAAAATGTCTTTCAGACCATAGTTACTTTAGAAAAGAGTCTCAGAGAGAGAGAGAGAGAGAGAGCACATCAATCACACAACTTTTAATATTATATGGACACAAATGTTTAATTGGGAAACACACCACTCCTATTTTTCACGCAAGCTACATCTGGGATATGGAGAACCAAAACCATGACATAAATCTCTACTATATATGTCACTTGTGAGGAAATCGATTAATTGTTTTGATAAATTTGGGCACTTTTTGTTTGTGAATGTGTCTATACAATAAAAAGAAAAATCACACGCTGGCTTGGAGATAGGAAGTTTATCTTCTTGTGTTGAAAAACTTGCATTTTTCATATGAAATGCATCATGGATCTGAGTGACATATTTAAATAATATTGGCTGGCTTTGAGTGATATATCAGATATATTCCATTCAGCTAGCATGATACTGAACAAGTCGAAGATGAGTAGTTGAATGGAATATTTCTGATAGACCACAAAAAAATCCAGCCATAATAATTATTAATATTATTATGATACATACACATTTGGTGGAACAATTACCGGTATAGATTTTACAAACAGTTAAGAACAGGGCGGTAACTTACCAATATTGAATGCTGAATCTGATTGAATGTAATTCAATGTTCTGTCAATCCAATGTACATTTACAAAGTCAAAGTTCTAACAATATAAATGGTCCAAGTCCAAAAAGCCTGAACAACAGCCCAACTTATATACAAGCTATATACAGGTTTACCGTTCAAGTTCAAAATCACTTTTGGTCGTAGTTCATTGTTACATTGCAGTTGTTCAAAACAAAAGGGCTTTGCTGAGTGAAGTCCACGAGTGAAGTCTTCTTGTGAAAGTCTCCTAATCTCCAAGTAGAACGTTGACAATATTTCCGCTATTGCTCACTATTCCCTTTTTCTGATGTCCATTGGTATGGTTTTCTCTTGTAAATATGCGTGAAGAATGAAGTGTTCAACGCATCTTTCACTTTCAAAATTCTCTCTAAATCTTCTGCTTTTAATGAAGCAAACCTTGCGGCCATGTTTGTGTACAAACTGTCAGTCACTCGCTTGCCTGGAAGTTTTACATCTCCGACTTGTCTCTTTTTCAGTTTTTCTATGTCCATTGATATGTTTTTCTCTTGTAAATATGCGTGAAGAACATATGAAATTTTGGTAGCCTTTCGGGTGTTCAGCGCGTCTTTAGTTTCAGTTTTCAGTTTACTTATTTAATGCTTAAACCTAGCACTGGATCTTCTCTCTTTCCCGGCCGACAAAGAAATGATTGTGCACATGCACGGCAGAAAAGTTTTGTCACTGGATCTTCACATCAGCTCTGATGTGTGACATCGTGTTGTCTTGACAATGTGCAGTATTGTAACAATGTTGCATACTCATTCTCCATTGGGGAGAGTGGCGTAATACATGGAGGATAAGCAATATAATAACAATATTGCGTGCCATCAATAAACCCACTAGAAAGGAACAGAATACATGTTTTTATTCCATGGAAAAAGTGGCCCATATGTATAATAATAAATTATATTATGTGAGGTTCAGTCAGCTTTGCACAGAAACAGCTGGTAGAAATGTCCCTCAAAGAGCTATTTTTTTTTTACTTTTATACTTTGAGTACATTTCAGAGCCTGCACTTTGTACTTTTATTTGAGTAAAGAAGTTGAATCAGTATTTCTACTTTTATCAGAGTGTTTTTTATACAAGTATCTGTACTTCTACTTAAGTAAAGAATGTGTGTAATTTTGTGACCTCTGGGAATTACGGAACAAGGAAATTGGAGACTAGAGAACAATGAATCTAAGGAACTGTTGATAAAAATGTAAACTAATAAAGAAAGGACGTATATTAGCATTAACATGAACACCGTAGCAGCAGTGTCAGAATGTCCATTACTGAGTTACTGATACACTAAAAGCATGACTAAACTATAAACATATTTCTGTTTGAAGTTCACAACAAGGTTAATGTATGTGATCATACAGAATGTGTGTGTGTGTGTGTGTGTGTGTGTGTGTGTGTGTGTAGCAGGGAAAACACTGTATTCTGGATGTATCCGCTAATGCAGTGAGGAGACTGCAGGCAGCTCAGCTACACCCTATTTCCATCTTCATCAGACCCACATCACTACAAAACATACTGTAAGTGTGTGTGTGTGTGTGTGTGTGTGTGTTGTTCTCTTACAATGCATTAGAAGATCTAAGAAAGAGCCACAGTGCTATTTTACATGTGTGTGTACAGTGTCTTGCAAAAGTATTCATCCCCTTTTGTGTTTGTCCTGTTTTGTTGCATTACAAGCTGGAATGAAAATGGATTTTGGGAGGGTTAACACCATTTGATTTACACAACATGCCTACCGCTTTAAAGGTGATTTTTTTTTTTTTATTGTGACATAAACAGTAATTAAGATGAAAAAACAAACAAACAGAAATCTGGAGTGTGCATAGGTATTCACCCCCCTTTTGTGTGAAACCCCTAAATAAGAGCTGCTCCAACCAATTCACTTCATAAGTCACATAATTAGCTGATTTAAGATCCACCTGTGTGCAATCAAAGTGTCACATGATCTGTCACATGATGTCTGTATAAATCAAGCTGTTCTGGAAGGACCCTGACTCTGCAACACTACTAAGCAAGCAACATGAAAACCAAGGAGCACTCCAGACATGTCAGAGACAAAGTTGTGGAGAAGTATAGATCAGGGTTGGGTTATAAAAAAAAAATCCCAAACTTTAAATGTCCCATGGAGCACCATTAAATCCAGTATAGCAAAATGGAAAGAATATGTCACCACTACAAACCTGACAAGAGCAGGCCACCCACCAAAACTCACAGACCAGGCAAGGAGGGCATTAATCAGAGATGCAACAAAGATACCGAAGATAACACTAAAGGAGCTGCAAAGATCCACAGCAGAGATGGGAGTATCTGTCCATAGGACCACTTTAAGCCTTACATTCCACAGAACGGGGCTTTGGAAGAGTAGCCAGAAAAAAGCCATTGCTGAAAGAAAAAAATAAGAAAACACATTAACTGTAGGTGCTAAAGAAGGCAACTGAACTTAGACTTAGACAACCTTTATTGTCATTCAGTATGCAACAAGTGTACACAGAATGAAATTTTGTTGCAATTTGGCTCAGCACAGAATTAAGTATAAAAAGTATATTAAAATATACAGCAGCCAAAATATTATATAGTACAAAGTGATCTGTGGAATTAGGAATTGTTCAAGTATAAATAGAAGTTTAGAGTTCAGTTTGATTTAGAATTTGGATTTGGAGTTCATAGTGACCTGGGGGAAAAAGCTGTTACAGAACCTGGTGGTCCTGCATCGAATGCTGCGGAACCTCTTTCCAGAGGCCAGGAGGGAGAACAGTCCACAGTGAGGATGTGAGGGGTCACTGATGATGTTTTTGGCTCGGGACATGCAGCGCTATAAGGCACTATAAGGCAATATCATACTTTTCCACCACCAGGGAATGGGTTTGGTTCATGCACCAAATTGTGAACCATTCAGAGCATTTCGACCAAAAATAAATTACTTTGGAACCTGAAAAGTTGGTTCCCAGCTGGAACCAAAATATTGGTGTTTTTCCTAGTGGGAACCATGATGACATCAGTGGGCGTATCATGCGTTTGGAAAGGAAGCAGAGTGCAGCAATGAAGAACACAACAGAAAAGGATACATGTTCCAAAAAAAATGGAATGAAAACAAATATTTACAATAATAGAACAAAGGCTTGCAGGTATTCGATGTGCTCTCCTGTCTTGCTACTACTGTTTACTTCCATTGTACATTGTGTAATGCCCTCCATTCATAAGGCAATCTTGATTATAATGGTTCTGCTCAAAACTGGTGAATAATGTGGGCTGGTTTGCGAGCAGGCATCAAGGTTCATAGAATCATGAACGGAACCAACCAGTCCAAGAACCCGTTCCCTGTTGGTTGAAAAGTGGCTTAGTCTTACATTTAATGCTATTTTATAATGGATTACAAACTCCTTTCTAACTTCAAAATAATATTAATTTGATAAATTTACCTTCATATGCCAAAAAAATGGTGGATTTGACAGATTTAGAAACTTGTATAATTGGAAATGATTTCCAAATAACTGAAAAATAAATGTGTGCAAATGATTGCCAATTTTTCAACTTATATGTATTAGTTAGATACAGCAGAGAAAAACAGGCATTCAGATAAATCATATAACCCATATATAATTAAAAAAAGTTTTATGTATCTGAATAAACATAAATATATAATTCATGACTAGTCTACCTAACACTTCCTGTGTTTTTGCTTTTATTCCCCATATCATCCTATGAACTGTTGTTCACAATAAATCTCCTTATGGAAATGGAAGATTAGACATTTTTAAAGGTCGGACTTTGTTCCTCGGGGTGTTGAGATTGGGTCAATTTCAGAGACAGACCTTGGTGAAATAAGCCCTCTTTATTAAAGCTGCTGCTATATCCTTCCCCTCTGCCATTAAATGAACATTAATCATGCTCAATCCAGCCCGTGCTACTTTAGCACAACCCAGCCATCATTAATAACAGCCCATCCAGTACAGTGTTGACATTTCCTTTAATTATCCCTGTAATTTATTCATGTACTCTAGCAGTGAAACTTGTAACTTGTTGTGAGAAGTGAACAAAAGGAAAGAAAGAAAAGAAAGGAAGGAAATAAAGAATGGAGATAAAGAAAGAAAGAAAGAAAGAAAGAAAGAAAGAAGGAGAATGAAAGCCAGGTTTTGATGTGACATCCAACTCGTTACCTGATTGGACTGACAAAACTGATTAAAAAAAAAATCCAGAGGTGCGAGAACAAATTTAAACAAATAGACTCAGTAGTTTTCATATTTCTTTACACAACTGCACATTTCATTCTATGCAAAAAGTGATGGATGCTGCAGCGCTCAGATTCGATCCTGAGCTTCAGTTACTGTCTGTGTGAAGTTTGACATCGTCTCCCTGTTTCAATATGAATTTTCTTGGGGTTCTCCGGTTCCCCATACCTCCAAAAAACATAACTGTAGGTGGACTGGCTGCAGTAAATTGCCCCTTTGTGTGTGTGTGTGTGTGTGTGTGTGTGTGTGTGTGTGTGTGTGTGTGTGTGTGTGTGTGTGCGCATGGTGCCCTATGATGAACTTCCAGTGTGTATTACTGCCTCAATGCCTAGTGTTTGGGACAGGGCTCCACCGTGATCCTGACCAGGATAAAATGGTTACTGAAAATGAATGAATGATTCACAACATTTAATTTATAATTGAGCTTTCTAATTTCTAGTTATTCAACATACACTGATCAGTCATTAACACCACCTGCCTAATATGGGTTAGGTCCCC
>JANZLB010000005.1:32354210-32364296 GCA_026167865.1 Notarius quadriscutis
ATCCCAGCTGACTACGGGCGAAAGGCGGGGTACACCCTGGACAAGTCGCCAGGTCATCACAGGGCTGACACATTGTCCATTATAATTATAGATAATACAGGGTGGTAATACTGGCTACAATTTTTTTCTTCTTTACAGTTTGCGTTTATTTTCTTTACAGTATTTTTTTTTTTGGGGGGGGGGGGCACAAGTGGAGACCCTTGAAATAATAACTCAACCATCTTGAATTATCATATTACTGTATTTCAACTACAATGCTACAGTGCTGTAGTGTTATCCTTTTTGTACAATAACATAGAGTAAAATATGCATACCTGGTCTGCTATCTCCATAATGGTTGTGGTAACCTCTGACCCATTTGGCTGCGTCTCAATCTTGACTTCTGTTTTTCTTAGAGCTTGAGAGGCTATGATGTCACTGCTCTCTCTGCTATGAAGCTGTAAAGATGCTGTGTCTGAACCATCTTGCCTTACTGACTGGACATGAACCAGCTCTGCAGATTCCTTTTTTAAAGCCTGAGCAGCCTTCACTGACCGTGGAGCTTTTTTTGGCACAAAAGGCTTGAAAAGGAAAAGAGGAGACAGTAACAAAACGTCAAGTCCTCGCTAGGGCCTAGGTAGAAGGTCAGTGTCAACTAAAATAACTTGGCAGCATAAAATGAGGCATGATTTCAAAGAAAAGAATAAGAAGCCATGATAAACATAACTGAATTTTGAAATTAAAGAAACCAGACCTGGACTGACTGATATTCGAATATGGAAGACAGCATCATATGGAACAGAATGAGAATCAATCATGAACTGAAATTCCCAAGTAAATTCATGCTTTGGTTTGATGTCCTGTAGGGTGCAAAAGAAAATAAAATGAAGTGACTGAAGACATTAAGGCACCTCTCCATCACGTAGCGATGTAGTTCATACTCTAGTAAGGAAGGACGACTATCTACCTCAGGTTTACGCTGCTCCACAGGCTTCTGTTCTACGATGGGCTTCAGTTCTTCCACCGACCTTAACAGTTCTGCAGGTTTCTCCTGTGGAATGACGATGGGTTCAGACCCTAGCATGAAAGCTGGATGTGCTGGCCGGTCTGAAACACAAAGTTCAGGCGAGAGGTCCTTCTCTCCTAACTCCGACATTCCTCTGGAGAACTCCTCCATCCCTGATTGAAGGTCCATGAGGACAGTGAAGTCCACCTCAGCCTCTAAACTGGAAGTGGAGCTAACGGTGATGCTGGAGCATTTGCGTTCAATGCCCAGGTGGGTCTCCTTGAGATATAGATTCTCTGGGTCAGGGTCATCCTCAGACACTGATCCCAGACGCCGTTCCCATGGCTCTCTCTGAAGAAAGAGAGGAAGAGTAGAATTTTGAGAAGGAAAACTAAAAGTATATGATGCATAAACAGTAACACAAGTGCACCAAATCAGCGCTGTGAACGTTGTGTAGTAAAACACCCCAGAGCCAAATTAAGATAAGTATATAAATAAATGTATAGTACAGATTTAAGTCCATCTGGACAAAAATGGCCACTAAAAATTAATTAATGACATGGGATTTTCATGTCAGTATCATGTAAATTTAGAAATCAAAATATTTTTTTAAATCATCAGAATGTTATATTTCAGCACTCCAAGAACACAAGTCAAGTGTGAATGAAAATATTAGTTAAAACTGAAAAGATTGATTTATTAAAACTTTATTTTCAGAACTGCTATATGTCTCTGTGGGAGAAGTGAGCCAGATATATGTAGGCATTTACTCTTAACTCCATAACAGAATTAAAAGTTTAATTTCTTTGCAGAAATCATTATATTTAGTATTCTCAGAAGTATCAGTAGACTGAAAAGGCTTGGCTTGTTGCTCATTCTGTGATGCATAGTTGATGTTATTATGTATGAACATGATTACATGCAGTGAAACAAAAGTTATTTGCCCCATAGCATCATCAGACACAATGGAACAAATTACTTTTTGTGATTATGAAGGGAGTTTGGGGAGCTATGCAATTGAATGCATGCTGTTTATGAAAGCAAAAATGGGCCCATAGAGCTTATGACATATAGCGTAAACTTATGGATTAAGCAAGATGCTGCAAGTAGGTAAGATGAGCGGAAAAATGAGGCACCTGGACTTCCTCCTGAGGTTCCGCATGAATTGCTGGGGTGGGGAGTGGTTCCTGGTGAGACTAAATAATAGGAAAAGGAGTCCAAGTTAGAGCATTGAGGTTTCAGGCAAAAGGGCTGGAGGGTGTAATGGACCCTCAACTAATTACTAAGTGTAAGGATGTCCCAGCTGCACACAAATATTTAGAGATGTAGATCTCCACAACTACAGTTACTTCCGTAGTTAGCACAAATTAATTCTAATTTTAATAAAGTTCTTAATTCTTGAACATCCAGCACCAAAATACATTAGAAACTAGGATTTTTGTTAATAGTTCACTGTCCAGTAAAATCTGTTCCATTTAAGAGTCTATTTCACTGATTATTTGTAATGACATAAGAAGCTGAAAAATTTAGCTTGCACAGTAGCTTTGGAACTAGATTTTTCTTAATTTTTTGACTTCAGCAAAGTCAAAACATAAAGGAAAAAATAAAAACTAAAATTCCTATGATGAAACTGAAGTTCAGGTTAGTACACCAGCATCCCATGCTCTTGAGAATAAGGGCTCAACTATCTCAAAGGAAAATAATAAGGCTTTTATTTTATAGCAGCATATAATTCCATCCAAAGAGCAAAGCCTAGCTCAAGCGATAAACTCTATACTCTGCTCAAAAGCAGTTAGCCATTTTTGGAAGTCTCCTTTGCAAATAAATAAAAATTTAAAAAATTTAAAAAAAAAAAAACTCTACATTTTCAAAAATGGCATTCTAGCATTATAGTATGCTGCATTTGATTCCTAGCAACAACCATTCACCCTTTTAATAGATAAAAATGGTACCAAAGAAAGGCTGTTGGAAGGAAAAGTCTTATGTACAGTGGTTGATTAAAGGAAAGCGAGTGTAAAGCTTAAGCAATGAAAATTACATGGAGGGTCCTATGGGCTGTCTCATATGTGCAAGCAGATGTTGAGCTGTGGAGAGAAGGGAAAGGGAAAAGAAGTGGATCCTTATCCAATCAGCCATGACATAGTACTTTTATCAGCCAATGGATAACGTTAGAAGTGGGCATTTCACCCATCTCTCCTCAGATACAGGTGATTATGCTGTACAGATGTATGCAATTAACAGTTAAAACTATAACATAAGGATGTGCAGATTCATGCGATGCCTATAGTTCCTGTGAGAGACAAGCAGATGCCAAGCAGTTGTTACCGATGGTTTCTTTTTAGCTGATTCTAAGCTGGAGCTCTTGAGAAGGCTGTGGCCGGAGTCAGTAGGAGAAGGCTGTTTTTGTCGCGTCTCTCTTGACTTCTGGGACTTTACATGAGAATACAAAGGAGTCATTTGCTCAAAGCCAGAAAATATTAAGTTTGATGGGAAATCAGACAGTGGGGAAGTATCTTCAAAGCACACCTGGTCATCATCTGCACTAAGTCTCTGATCAGTATTGTCTTCTGTATCCTGAAATGGGTTCTTGTATGTTTGTGGAGGCTGGTTGCATTTCCTGATTTCCCTAGCATAGCCATTAGCTGTGTTGTCTCTTTTAGGAACTCCTGCAGTGCTATCCATGACTGAAGACATACTCGTCTGTGTGAAAAAAAATGGTATTTTTTCGATTCCAGACGATTCCTCTGACTTTGTTCCTTTTGTCTCATCAAATAAATTCGAATAAATTGTGTCTTTGGGTGCATGTTTTCCCTTTAGTTTTTTGGACCTCTCAGGTTTCAAGGGAACCACTCGTTTTGGCTCTGGTTCAGCAGAATTACTCTTAACTAAATCACTTCTTAGAACTACTTTGTTCTCAGTTGTTTTGGTTTTACTAATGGTTTTAATTTTGTTGTCTGTACTTTCCACAGATTGTCTTTCCCATCTGCTTCCATTATACTGATCTCTCATATGTTTGTCTATTACTGCATTGGGAGAAACCTCACCCTGGTTTCTCCCCTCATAGTTCCAAAAATCTAGATTTACACTATCTTTTACATGAGTTGTGCCAACATGTCTCCTTTCAGTCCAATGAATCTCTGTTGGATATTCATCACATCCATTTGCATGAATATTGTTCTCCAAATGTTTCTCATATGGAAGTCCATTGTCATTTATGTTCTTGCCAGCAGAATGGGTTTCATGGATAGGTTCATTCTTTAATGCATAAATCTTGGTTCTTAGAGGCTTCTCTGGGGATGGGATGGAGTTCTTATTTGATTTGCTGGTATGGCTTCCCATTGGGCCACCACGAGTCATACAGATTTTCCCACTAATCACTTGATCTCCTTCATGCTGAGTGAGTGGTGGTGGCTCTATTCTAGCAGGGTTCTTGTTCTTTTCCTCTTTTGAACTGAGGGCCAGGCCTGTTTGACAACCGTCTTGCTCCTCAATAAATACGGGCTCCTCAGAGGCCTACATATCAATATAGAGTGAACAGTTTCAATGGCTTGTGTGTGTTGCTTATACACTATCACTAAAAATAAGATGTGCTGTAAAGTAAAAGTCTGATATGCAGTTATGTTACACTATGTCAGGCCTAAACACAGTCCTTTATGTCCACTACTAAATGGAATGTGCTTAAAAGCACCATTTGTGTTTCAAAGATAATCGTATTGAATCTCTAAACAGTATAAACCATAAGACACAGAATTAATGTTGTGTTTGGTTAATTCACGCTAGAAAGACTTTATTACAATTTTAAACATGCATAGTTTGCCCTTAGCTCATGGTTAATTAAATCTACATAAAACATACAGTATCTAACCTGCTGCACCTACTCCACAGGCTCTTACAAGCCTCTTAAACTTACAGTTTTTTTCTCTGGAGTGCTGCCAGATGAGGTCACAGACAGACGTTTCTCTCTGTGGACTAGCTTGCTGTTGGGTTCCCTCAGTGCTCTCTTCAATTCGTTGATACTTGCCTGATGTTTTTGTAGTACATCTTCAGGTTTATCCAGGAACTGCTACAAAGTAAACCAATCAAGAATGCAAACCTCTTCATTGCATCATATAAAATATATGTGAAACAGATGCATTACAACCTGGGGAACAAATAAAAATCTGATACTGTACTTCTGTACTTATTTCTTTTCATTATAAAGGAACTTCTGTAAATATCCCTGTTGTGAGTGCGACCTATTCCATAAATAATGTTTTATCTCATCTATTTAAAAAAAAACTGTGTAGCTACTCACAAGTCACACAATTAAGTCTTCAAATTAACACTATCATTAAAAAACACAATATATGAACATATGCCACATGCTTTGGTAGGTAATGGATCTCCATTTTGGCCCAGAACCTGCACTGACAGAAAATCTGTCATTTTTAAAAGAATCCTTTCAGACAGACAACAACTCAGGCAATGGATGTGCCAGAAGTAGTACCTCCTGTTTAGGGCGAGGGGCCAAGTCCTGGTCCGACTGGGCAAAGGGATGAGTGGGTGAGATATGGTGCAAGGAGAGGCAAGGCGAGGCACAGCGAGGTAGAGGCGGAGGGGAAACAGTTTTAGGAGTGAATACAAGTAGGCAGAGCATGGTTGAATTTTCAGGGAAGGAAAGCAGCCAAACAGAGAACAAATCTTATACAAATACACTAAATTCAGCCATGGAACTGAAGACAGTGTACAGGGTTGTGCCATTGGTCCGAGATACACTGATCCAAGTGTACTGTTTTGAAAGAAGAATGATCACAAATCACATTTCTAAACAATGTACCCAGACCAAGGACACAAATGACCAAGGCTCTCTTTTGAGATGCAGTCTTTAAATGCAGTATTTAAACTGACATTCCTAAAAGTAAGGATAGGTGCTGAAAACGTCACCCTTAAATATGTTAACTGGAACTAAAGTAGCAAGCAATATGTATGACACAATTTGATCCATCTAAGTCAAAATGGCATGATGTAATTTAGTAATATGTGTAAACCATTTCTATACCATCTGATTTAGATCTTTTTTTTTTCCATTAAACCATATAGACACCAAGTAACAAGCATCAAAATGATGTAGTTGTTAGAGCCTTGATATATTAAGCAGGAAAATATCTATTCTCTAATAGATATTATTCGAGACTCTAATATTTTAAGGGTGAACCCATTCCAATGTTACAAACATTACAAAACACAAGACACATTATAAACACTGATTCCACTACAAACATATGGACTGCTTTGAGAGGCATGGAAAGACATATGTATGAACATCTTGCTCTGTGGCATTGCTAAAAAAAATATCTGTGAAAAAAATTGCTCTTCATAATGGACTTCTTCGTATGATTTATACTAATACAAAAATACTTCGACAGACAAATGGTAGACACCATAAAATACCTCAGCCTTAGAGTCTAGAGGAGAGCCTGGCTCCTCTCCCTGGCAGCAAAAGAAAAGAGGAAAAAGCTATTAGTAGAAAGCAGGGGAGAATCTTAAGAGGGGAAAGAGAAGAAAGTATACTGTCAGGTTTGGCAAAAGACACATGGAAGTTATATTCAGAAAGAAAGAAAAAATAGCTGGAAATAGATACATTTTCAGAGCAGCAGGAGAGAGAGGGAGTGATATAAGAAGAGCAAGAAAAGGGGGAAAGAGTGGAGTGAAGAGAGGGAGTCAAGGAGGAAACATAATGGGACAGAGGGAAAAGGCTTAAGAGAAGCTGGATTACATTTTAATTAGAAGATCAGGCAAAGCCAAAGATGAGTCATCGTCTGGTGTGAACATAATGTGGGTTGGACTCATGGTGTTAAATGTATATTTACTCTATGTCTTCTCGGGTTAAAAGGAATATTCACATCTACTTAAAATGCACACAGTAATGGCCTTAAACTAATGCACACCTATCAGAAATTCATTCGCAATATTTAATATATGCTACAGTTATAGATATTTTTTGTTGTTGTTTAGTTGATCATCGAAGCAGGTAAGAAGTATTGCAGTCAATTTTACACGTATTACATCTCATGCATTACATTCTTCTGACAATTCAATTTTATTTTATTTAATGAGATATTGATCTGCTTATTGTCAATAACACTACTGTACCATGGCCTTTGATGGAGTAGCATCCCTCTCTGGTCTCTTATCTACAGTTTGCTTCTGCTGCTGGTCCAGATCCTGCTCCTGACTAGACTCCAAGTAGTCCCGGTCCAGATCGTCTCTGGAGAGGCTATGTGCTGGGTCACTGGAGGTGTGCTGGGAGAGTCTGTCCATTGTATCTCCCAGAGCAGATGCTGACAGCAATAAACAAGTGAAAATTTCATTAATTCCTAATTATGTGGACTATAATTTTAATCCATAGCTTCAAACTTTGCACAGGATTATGATCTAAAAGAACACAACAGTACACATTTCAAATGCCAATTTTGTCAAAAAATACCAAAATTGGCATTTTTGTTGGAATTACCTCATTTTAAATATTCTCAAATTTGAAAACCTAGCCAAGGAAATGAAGTAATTAAAACAGGTGAAAAGCAAAACATCAAAGAAAGCTGAATCAAGCAAGTCAAGGTACCCTGCCTGTCTCCATCCTTCAGTTCCCCAACTTCCCTGAAATGTTACACTGGTGCTAAAAGGCAGGAACTGAAGCTGAAGCTTGGCTACTCCCGCTCCTGTCTAGAGAGGCTCAGCTTGCGGCACAGCAGCTGCCCACTGACAACATGCTTGAGTACCCAGACCTGAAACAAGCCATCTTGCAGCATGTCGTGCAGAATGCCATTTGCATTCACTGTGCAGCTCCATGATGCCTGCCAGCGGTGGTTGAGGGCAGAAGAGCGCAATGGTGCTGGATCAGTTCATCGCTTGGCTGCCAGGGGTAACAGTGGAGTAGGTCCAGTGCCACCACCCAGCATCACCGAAGGACGCGATCTGCTTGGCTGAGGACCATCTGGTGGCATTTCTAGTGGCAGGCAGGCATCCCTCCCCTTCTCCCTCTTTCTCTCCCCCTGTCTGGTCCCTCCCCTATTTCCTGCACCATAGAAATGGGGATTGACTCATTGACTCACTGTTTTGTCCCAGCTGGTGGAGGGGGAGGTGCTGTACACCAGCCGGAAGCTCTTGGTGCGAGAGACTAAGTTCAGCACCATCAAGAAGGAGTGTCTAGTCATCAAATGGGCAGTCCTCACCCTCCGGTACTACCTGCTGGGATGCCCTTTCGCTCTCTGCTCGGATCATGCCCCACTCCAGTGGCTCAACCACGTGAAGGATGCCAACGTATGGATCACTCGTTGGTATCTGGCTCTTCGGCCCTTTAAGTTCGAGGTGGTCCACAGGCCAGGACATAATAGCTATAGCAGGTTTCCTCTCCTGCTTGCGTGGGAGCGTGCTGCAAGCCAGACAGCTCCCTGGACTGAGACAAGCAGTGGGCGAATGTGGAGGCAGAGGCATTGGTTGAGCATCGATTTGTGAATGGACAGCAAGGCCACAGGAGGTGAGTGGCAAAGCAATTACACCTGGGACCAATTAAAGCTGATGAGTGTGTCTGTGTGTGTGTCTTCTCTTTTCAGTGATGGCCAAGGGCTTAAAGGTGGAGAAAAAGAGCTGAGAGGAGGATAGACTGAGATCCAGCACAGAGCTTTATGTGTGTGTTTGTGCGTCTCAGTGAGATGGTGAATAAAAACAGCTGAAGAGCATAAAGTCAAAGAAAGCTAAATAAAGCAAGTCAAAGTACCCCACCTGTCTCCATCCTTCAGTTTCCCAACTTCCCTGAAGTGTTACAAGTATATATGGTAAACCACATGGTACATGGTAGTCACTTGGAATGCTTTTCAATTAAAAGGTGTGTCAAAAGATTGTCAAACCTTTCAAAATTAACTTGTCAAAAGTTAATTAGTGGAATTTCTTGCTTTCTTAATGCATCAAACAGTAAAAAGCAAATAAAGAAATACAGCAAATAGCCCTATTCAACAACTGTATTAATCCATATTATATCAAGAACTGCTCAACTAAGTAAAGAGAAACAACAGTCCATCATTACTTTAAGACATGAAGTGTCTTTTAATTGATAAAAATAAAGAAAAACTATTGAAATATATATGAGGATACTTCAAAAAGTTCTCTGCCTCACCCAGAAACAAGGGGCGTAACTCCCATTTTAGGGCATAACTGTATACTATAAAGCCTTATATCACTGTCCACAAAAATACAAATGAAAGAATCAATCAAAGAAAAAAAGAGAGGAAAGCTTTGAGCTGGCATGCTGTTGCTCCAGGCCAACGCGCCTGTCCACACAGCACAGGTGGCAGTGGCAGAAACAGCCAAATGTGGCTTTGAACTGTTGCCCTATGCACCTTACTCACCCGACCTGGCATGTCTGACTTCTATCTGTTTCCCAAACTGAAATCACATTTGTGTGGTTGCCATTTACAGAGTGATGATGATGTCATCCATGCTGTTGAGGAGTATCTGGAGACTGAATATATGACCTTCTTCCACAAAGAGAAAGGAAAGCTTGAACATCGGTGAACCAAGTGCATTGAAGTTAAAGGAGACTATGTTGAAAAATAATGTAAGAACAATCTTTCTCCTGTGATGTTTTCTGGGTGAGGCTAAGAACTTTTTGAAGTACATACATACATACACACACACACTAGTGCATCTCAAACAATCAGAATATCATGAAAACGGTCAATATTTTCCATCAGGTATTTAAGAAAGTGAACATTTTATATATTCTAGACTCATCATATGCAAACTAAAATGTTTAAAGCATTTTTTGAGTTTAGTTTTAATATTTATGGCCAACAGTGTAAAAAATAAAAAACATCACAAAATATTAGAATATTTCATTTCACATTTGAGTAAAACAGTATAAATACCGTGGATCTCTCGGTGTAATTCAGTACACGCAACCACCAACATGGGGAAGACTGATGACTTGACAGTCGTCCAGAAGATGATCATCAACACCCTCCACAAGAAGTGTAGCCACAGAAGGTAATTCCTGAAAAGGCTGGCTGGAAAAGGTGCACAAGCAACAGGGATGACTGCAGCCTTGAGAGGATTGTCAAGAAAAG
>JANZLB010000005.1:32621353-32632273 GCA_026167865.1 Notarius quadriscutis
TCAGCTGGGATAGGCTCCAGCTTGCCTGCGACCCTGTAGAACAGGATAAAGCGGCTAGAGATAATGAGATGAGACTGTCTCATTAGTTTCTAGCCATGTTTATGACTCTGATTAAATACTCTGCTTCGCATTTGGTTTCATGCGTGTTTTGTTACTCTGACCTTGCCTCACGTTTTGTTTTTGTAAATATCATGCCTGCTAATAAACACTCTTCCTGCACTGGGATCCGTCTACCACCGCATACCTGACAGAATACTTGCAAAGTCTCTGTGAAAACAGCGTCCTTGTATGCGCGTGATGATTGCACTCAAATCAGTATCAGGTGTTTTCCATAATGACTGGGTCCCAATCACACGCACAACACGCTCTGAAGGATCCCCGAATGTAAATGCACTTTTCAAGTCTTGGCGAAGCTTAGGCTATGCTGAGCCACTGTGTTGTTGAGGTTCCTGTGAGCACTGGGGACATGGATTTGAGACAAATACATCTCAAGAGGCTCGAAGAAGGTTCCCAGAGCTTCATGAAATATTCCCAAACCCATCTGTGAGTATTTGCTGCTTAGTTTGCTGACAAAAAACATCGCCACCAAATTTCAATGCATGAATTGAAATTTTTCGTAACATTTTTGGCTGCTCATGAAGTTGAGACGTGCCACAAAACAACTCATGAAGCTTGGAGAACATTCACCATGTATTGCACGATTGGTGGTGATGCAACCCATTTTTCATCGCCAAGTATTCACAAACCCATCGCAAGTTGTCGTGTCACCAGGGCCTTAGAAAATGAAAGGACAGGGAGGGGTTTGGCTCTGATGTGCCGTTTAGTGGATGTTGTTAATGTTAACTCAAGTAAACAAACACTTTGTTCTGAAAATGGACTTGCAATCGATTGTGAATGTTGAGGGAGTCTGATGTTACAACATTTTTCAACAGTTAGCTCGAATCATAAAGCTAGACGGCCTTTCGATTTCATAAAATCAGTGAAATTTAGTTCTCTCTGAAATTTGGTCATTGTGATATACACTGGCATCCAGTGTTGCATTACTGCCATCTACAGGTTTACCTTTGACCTTGCACTGATGGTTCCATCATTCTGTCACTAAACGAACAGCTGATCACACCGAGGTACTCGCTGACCGCCGATATTTATCAGTTTGGTCCTGCGTTTCCTTTCCTTCGCAACATAACGTCTTTTCTTCTCACTTTCCGTTACTGTAGTTGGTCTTCCACATTTTATTCGCACACTTACATCCTCCATTTTTCTCTCCTGTTTCAAATTTGTAGACAGTGCCTTGCACAAACAGGGAAAACCCACCACGTGATGCATGATGTAGTATCTTGAATTGGGTCATGGTGAAGCAGGCAAAAATGGGGGAGAATTTAGGGCCACGTGGCCCTAAATTTATTAATTGTTATACAGTATTTAATAAATAAATAGGAAGTCTGTGATTCGAATTCAGTAGCTTTCGGTCCACTAAACAAAAATAATTGGGTTTTGGGGAAAATTCTTTTATGGCCTACACTTGAAAAATCTGAAAGGCAGTATAGCTTTAAGAAATAATGTGAAAATTACAATAACATGGAGGTTTCAGTTGAGTACATTGGACAATTTAGAGTTAATCGAGAACATTTTAGTTATATACATAAGCAATAGTTTGAGCAATATGATTTAACACAGTTTTTAACGATAGAATCCAGACTGTTGAATAATTTAGCAGCAGAATATTTGAAGGATCTACAGAGCAATTGTACAAGCATTGGATGTAGCCAGTACAATAATTTCAAATGTCCTGAAAAGGAAATGAATCCCTGGTGTACTACTAACCAGGCATGTGGTTTGGATTTGGTCTTTTAAATGTTCAAGTTCAAATTTCATATTCATGCTCTGCTGGTATGTGTGTGTCTGCCAGCTAGGTCTCTTTCGCTTGCGCTCTCGTTACAGGAGTTAGTGAAAACACAAACGCACAAAAGTAGACTAGCAATAATAAGACACGGGTGTGAATCATCCTGTGTTACCTGCTTGTTCAGCCTGCCTTCATGCCATTCATAGCTGAAGCTTGACCACATTCCAGCTGCCCAAATCAGCAGGAGAGAGTAATTGCATATGTATTAGACCAGAATGCTTTCCCATTTGGACTCAAGTCCCTCCTGTTTGGGGTTGGTCTAGCATGCAGGAATGTATACTTGGGAAGAAATGAGTGGCAAATGGAGGGAAATCGCTGGGTATCGCTGTAGACAAGCAATTAATATAGGACTGTATGAATAATGACTCTGTGACCCGAGCAGCACTGTGGAAAACTAGCGCCAGGTCAATGTCTGACCAGCATGGAGAATCGGGGTCAAATTATAGGGACATCGGTAAAGATCTGTGTCTCCACGTTTTGATTCATATTTACGAATTACATGCTCACACTATACCTGTATTGTTGTATGAGATTCCCATAATTTTCTTACTACTACTCTGCTTACTTGCTATAATTCAGTATTGATTTTAGTAATTTAATTTCAAATCAGTACATTAAGTTGTTAATGTTGTGCTGATATTTACAGTACATGCTCTTTGATCATGCATGAATTTGACTATATGCAACTTTGATGAATAAGTACTGTAGCTCATAAAGTTCTTATCTACTAAAGATTCAATAGTATGTTGCTTGGTCACTTTCAGTAAACCACCTTATAGGACGTTATTGAGAATAGTTATTTAAAGTTTAAAGAATTTTTTCTGGTTTGCTTGTTTTTAAAATCTGAATATTTGATCTCATCACCTGTCGCAGGAGATATGCTGCGTCCACTGCTCCATGCAGAGCGCTATGTGGCAGGATTTGGACTCCAGACGGGCGAGATACACACACTTATCTATAATAACCATCCATATAGAGCTTTCCCTGTGCTCCTGCTAGAGTCGGTGCCCTGGTATCTGCGACTTTATATTCACACACTCACTATCACCAGCAAGTCACGTGAAAACAAACCAAGTAAGTCCTGTCGATTTAATATATGTTTCTGTGGTACCAGTATGTCCAGACTCTTAATCTAGCTTGCAGGGTGATGGCCTTGATTTGACTCCCACCAGTCCCCAATACATTTTTCCCCAGTTGTTTCCAGTATAATCAGATTTTACCATCAACTTGTTTTTATTACATAATTGGTAGTAAAGTTAAAAAAAAAACCCACACAAAACACCCTGCTGATATTTAATTATTGAGGATAACTACTATAACTGGGAAATGTTATTTTAATGAAGACGTTAGAGCTGTACTTTCTTAACTGATATTAAAATAGTTTCTCGTAGTAGATTGAGATTTTTAGATCCCTACTGTAAATCAGTAAACTGTGGTAGCAACCACAGTAATTTATCAAGCCTTAGTTACTTTTAGTTTTTATGCCTCTGCCACATAGGCATTATGTTTTCAAGTTGTCTGTGTATCCTTGTGTCTATCCATCTACCCTGCCAGATGCTCATTGGCACAGTATTTCAAGAACAAGTGGATTAAGATTTGTATGGAGATTATTGTAACCATCAGATAAACTGATTTTTAGATTTTGGAATTGAGCCAAACAGGGTCAAGGTCAAAAGTCTGGAATAAGTTTTTTTTTTTTTTTTTTTTTCTTCAATAGCTTTCTTCCTGTTTGTTGGCAGTGGAGGCATCCCTGTTGACACTGCTAGCATTTATTTTTATTAAGTTTTTAATAGATTTCATGACTTCTTGTTGCATGTTGATTTGTTGGTGTTTCCCCTTTGTAAGGCTACATTCACTACCAACCTTCAAAAGATCGCTTACGTCCTCATCTTCTTGAGATGCTCGTACAGTTACCCTCTCATTCAGTCACTGAGGTGACGGTGCAGTTTGAACGAGCTCTACTCAAATGGACAGAATACACTCCAGATCCAAACCATGGTTTCTATGTCGGGTAGGATGCTCTCTCTTTCAATTTGTATGTTGAGGAATATAATTGTGCTGAAATCAGATATGGATAGAAATGTTCTTTAATCTATGATAAAGCCAATCTTCACAAAATGATTAGATTCTTGTAGGCATATAAAAGATGTATTGTGTGACAAATTGCCATATAAATTTATGATGAGCTTGAATAGATGAAATAAAAAAATTGAATCGTGACCATCAGGCTGTTTATCTCCTTCGGACATAATGTGTACAATTGTACACATGAAGTTCCATAGCATTTTTCCTTGTATCTGAAGGGAATAGTCAAGTTTTTCCAAGCTGTAATTACATTGTGTAGACTGCAGAGGAGGCAAATAAAGTGAACTAGCAGGAATACACATGACTTCACCGTAGGCAGAAGTAACACAGCTCTAATGCCTCGAAAACCCACGAAAACACAGACCTAAAATGGTAAAGAGCTGTTGTAGAATTGACTGCACAAATAGATTTAACAAGAAATTGGAGCTACCCTTTTATATACTGCCAAAAACTAAAGAAAGAATTGTTGTTGGAGATAGTAAAATGTTCATAAAAGTTTAGTAAGAACAGTTCTATTTGTTATTAACTTTTTCATTCTTAATAAAAGCAATATTTTATTTAATAGGCTATTATATTTTACTCCAGCCTTTACAAATTTGGGCAAATTATTGTTCATTACTAAGAAAATTGCTTTGTTTTTTTTTTTATTTAACAAAATTAATATATAACTTGATAATAGGAAAGTAAATTGTAGCAATTTTTGTTGATTATTTTTCCAACATATCAGGGGAAAATCGAATTGTTACATGCCTAATTTTTTGACATAATGGCTTTGAGCTTAACATTTAAGGGATAAAAGTGTGATTATTTAAAGAAACTTTACAAATCCTGTGTTTGGATCCAAAATTATCTTCTAGATCATCTGTGATAAGTGCTCTCGTGCCAAGTGTTGTTGCCATGGACATCAATAGCACTCAGGAGCGCCCACTTTTCAGCAGCTTGTAAGTACAAGCTTTGTTTATATGTCTACAAATTTGTGTAATATACAAGATAAAGGGAATTGCATGTCAAGTTCACATTTAACAAAATCAAAGATATATTATATAAACCTTTTTTTCACACAATTGCTATATGCCTGCATAAGAGTGTTAACGAAGTTAGTGATAAAAACCTATAACTTTTTTAGAGTAAAGGAAAAAAAAAAAAAGACTAAAATTTTCCCCTTTTAAATTTCTAGTTTCCATGCCAAAGAGGAGTCAAGCTACTTTATGCGTGTGTACACCGAACCTTTGCTGGTTAATTTGCCCACACCTGATTTCAGCATGCCCTATAATGTTATCTGCCTCACCTGCACAGTTGTGGCTGTGGCCTACGGCTCTTTCTACAACCTACTGACCCGCACTTTCCAGGTGGAGGAGCCGAGCCCACCGCTAGCTAAACGGCTAGCCAACATAATCCGCCGCATACGGGGAGTACCGCCGCTGTGAAGGACATGAAATTAACTTTGTAGTTTATTGAGCAGCTTAATCTGTGGACAGCTTGATTTGGGGGAACCCTCAAGTGTGTGTGGTGGCTTTTTTTTTTTTTTATATAAATATAAACATGGCTGAGAGGAGAAATAGTCCATGGAGAATGCTGCAATGTAAAGCTTTACCAAGAACCAATTGTTATGGGTCTGTGGTTTTTGTATTTGTTAACACTGGAGAAAATGAACTATTTAATTTTGTTTAAGGCGAAAGGGATTCATTTACATCTGGGTATTTTAAAATTGTACCATTTGTGTATTGGCAGTTGCTTATTCCATTCATCTAGAAGATAAACTTGCAACAGAGTGGAATGTGAAACCTGTTGGATTAATGTACTTTGGGAATAAGAAAGCCATTGTTCATTCTATTCTGGAAATCCAGTGAAAATGGAAAACAGAATGGCGAGTGAAATCAAGCAAAAAAAAAAAAAATCCTTAAGTGTATTGTACCAATGTTGTTGCTGTGAATTTGCTTACCCTTGGAATAAGCCTTGCTTATTTCTTGCAAAAGGGCCTTTCATTGGGATGTTGTTTTAACTGTCCTGTGATGAGCACACAGTTGTATGTGTAAACCAGACAGGAATCTAAAATGTACTAAATTGACCCTTCTGTGATTTTATAGAGTATGGGGATGTATGACATTTTTAAATTGACGTACTCCGTCAGCAATAGAACTATATTTACTAAAGTGGTTAGAGAATGACATGTTCACCTAGGACTATTGTTTTTGGCAGTCACTGCTCTAATGCATACTTGGACCCAGACAGCATAAATTTAAATTGATCAGTTGGTAGGATGTAATAAAATGTACTAGTAATCACAGGAAACATCTGGTAAATGTAAATTGTACATACTTTAGATTGTCAGGACCCTGCACTAACATAAGCCTCTGTAAGTGACTTAAGGTGACGTACCTACTGAATGGTGATGTAACTGCTCATAAGTAAGAACCTTAATTTAAAAAGTTTTCCCTGTCTGCCTTATGCAAATGAGGTTGTACCGAAAATTTAACACTTAGTTCTAACCTGTGGCTTGATGACAGTTGACTTGTATGTCTGTTTATGATTAATCCCTAGACAGTTTGCATTCCTCTGAACTTGGAGACGAAATGATCCATTTCCTTTTCTACCTAGCAGAGTCTATCATCAAGATAACGAACACCTAAAATTCCTTATTTTTCTTTTCTGAGAAATATTTCACATGCTGCTATATTTTCTCTGTCTGGTCCTTGAGAGGTGCTGCCAAGCTCTAGGAGACGTTGGACACAAAAAGCCTTTTCTTTGCTCACTGTTGCCACATATTTGGGTTGCAAGTCAAGTCCAAGACGTCTTTTACATTCCTAAACACTGATGTTAGTATGAAGATAGCTAGTAACATCAGTCATAGCAAGGTGGAACAGAGAGAAATTTTCACATTTGTTCTGGCTTTGGAACTTGACTTTAAAACTACCAATAATTCTACATGCCATGATTGGGGTTTATTCCTGTGTTTTAATAAATAAAATCCACTGAAGTGTACCAAAATATACAATGAGTTTTAATGTCATTACAGACAGAGAAAAAAAAAAGGATTAAAATATTCCACTGAATTCATGATGCATATTTCCGTCAGAATAAAACTAGTCTAAATGTAGTTAATGATCACCAACCTGTTAAGTTTCTAAAAAGTTCAGAATGGATATTTTTCTTCCACCCCCTCATTAATTGAGATATGAGCAATAATGTACAAATCTACTCCCATGGTCATTAACCCACTTCCTGGTGCGACCTTTCTGCAAAACTTAGGCAGTGATGGACTTTGATCCATCTGTCCTGAAAGAAGTTGAAGTGACAAAGTATGATCAAGGAACATAAACCTCTGCTGCCTAGAAGATTCTGCTACGCAGATCCGGGACCAACAGTCACTCACGCAGACACAGCTGTTCAGAGATGTTTCTCAGTTTATTGAGAGACAAACAAGAATATATATCCACATTCAAGAGTGTGTTGTAGCTAAATGATCGAAAGATAGGTTTTAGGAAGCACAGTTAGCTATGTATGACAGGGTCATGTCAATGGGTGATGAAGCGTTACATCACTGGTCAGGATAACCTGATGGAAACAGAGAGCAGATATATGAGTGAAGATAAGTTTCAAGAATTTAACTAGAGCTAGCGAAAACAAGTAGCAATCAAACCAGCCCATACCAGTTGCAAATATATCTTTCTCAGTCAGTTTAAAACCATTCAAGGCTTTTTCAGAAGGACTTAAATGACTAATATTGACTGACTACAGATGCACTTAGAATATAAAGGTAGATGTCCCAGGGTCTAAATGTCTGTCCATATACCAGATCTAATTAGCAGGGTTCACTGCAGGCATGGCCACATGTGGTCCTGCAGCACTTCTGCTGTCCGGGACAGTCGCCATCGTGGTAGCAATACTCCGCACACATGGGGGTCCCCTTAGGCAGGGGGCATCGACCACGCTTCACTGTAAGAGACAGACCAAAGAAACTTGTCCAGTGATCCGCCACATGTCGAAGTATGCAGAGGTTCAGTGCAATCTAGTAGCTTGTAGATGAGTATAGAAATTTGTGTCAATGTGCATTCATTTATTCTTTCACTGATGGAAGATGTTTAATTTTATTCTTTGAATATCCCTGTTCTACTTGGTTCACCTGTAGAAGGAGTCATGCACTCATGGCCACAGCCATTATGGCAGCATTTCTCTCTATTGGGACAGTCGGTGTCTTTAGTGCAGTATTCAACACACAGTCCTATCCCCCACTTCCGGCGAGGACAGATTCCTGGTTTAACTACAGGACAAGACAACAGGCTCAAAGCATCCAAATAATCACTCATGATGCTATTCTACTGTGCATTACACACATTTATATAAATCTTCTGGTTTGGTACTGACTTGTTAAAAAAAAGTTGTGCACTAAGACACACATTTTTGAAGAAATGGTGGAAGCAGTCTACAGAAATCCTAAACTATAAAATATGCCTTTGAGGACAAAGCCCTTATATGGTGATACACTGTTTGTACCTTCAGTATGGTGTTTGACCTAGAAAGGTGTCTTCAGATATTCATATCTCCAACATATTTTGTAGTTATAGTCTAGTTATGTGCCTTGAATCTTTTAAAAAAGGTATAGTAGGCTACACCCACATTTTAAGGTGAGATATGTATATTAAGAATCCACCCAGGTGACGAGCAAAAGTATTTCCCCCCCTTGCAGTCCAACAGATATAGTCTGTATAACCTAGTAGTTTATATTGAAATTGTTTCAAATGCATAAACAGTGCAAGATCTAGTGAGGTGAAATAAATACATATACACTTCACTAAAGTTGTTCAACAAACTAATTAACTCCAGATTGCTGCATATCCTTCACCAGAAAACTGAAGTAGCTAAAATTGCTTAAAACATTTTAATGAAGTGAAGACAGACTGATCTGAGGAGTTCTCACCTGTGCAGTTAAGTGCTGTGTATCCTTCAGTCAGGGTTAAGAGCACAACAGTAACCAGACAGAGGAGTTGCAGCTTCATCTTCCCTGCAGTCTCTTACAGGACTGAAGTTGGGCAAGAAAGACAGGCTGGATAAGAGGAATAGACTGAGGGTGGAAATGAGTTGCCTGCATGGTCCTTCTGCCTGCCGGCTCTAGATTCCTCCAGAAGAAGAAAAGGGGAAGGAAAAAAAACCCTGCATGTACGAGTTACTTATAAACATATAGGTCGCTAGCTAATTTTGAGGAATTATGCATGTTGTAGTCTTGAATAGCCTCTAAAACTTTCAAAATAATTCTGCTTTCTTTTAAAATATTACAATATATTTTAAACAAAAGTGGGATGGATATTTAAATTATTCAGTAACCAGGTTGTCCCTACCACTAGTGATTTTTTTTTTTTTGAGAATTAAAATTCTTCCCTCTTGCCTGGGCACAATTACTACATTTACATGCACAAAATATTCCAGCTTTTGCTCTTATTCCAAAAATGATATTCCTTCTAAGCTCTTTACATGGCGGGGGGAAAAAGATTATTACACTAATATTATTCCCAACTCTAATATAAATCACCCCCATGTTTGTTTGTGTATAAATGCACAGAGCTGACTGTAAACAAACAAGAGGCTGTGAATTGAAAACTGCCAGAAAAACCCATTATCTGTAGCCGCTTATCCTGTTCTACAGGGTTGCAGGCAAGTTGGAGCCTATCCCAGCTGACTATGGGCGAAAGGCGGGGTACATCCTGGACAAGTCGAGGAAAATTACTGGCACCCATCTCATCTCATTATCTCTAGCCGCTTTATCTTGTCCTACAGGGCCGCAGGCAAGCTGGAGCCTGTCCCAGCTGACTACGGGCGAAAGACGGGGTACACCCTGGACAAGTTGAGGAAAATTACTGGCACCTGTAAACAATATTTTAAATGAATGCAATCAAATTGTCATTCTAAAAATTTCTGTTACTCTTGGATATAATTACAGGGTTTCACACACACACACTCCTTGTTCTGTGAACTATTTACAGATAGTGTTAATAGTTTACAAAACTACTTACAGGGGTGGTGTAGTGGTTAGCACTGTCGCCTCACGTCAAGAAGGTTCTGGGTTCGAAGTTCACGGACGACGGGGGCCTTTCCATGTGGAGTTTGCGTGTTCTCCTCGTGTCTGTGTGGGTTTCCTCTCACAGTTCAAAGCCATGCAATGAGGTAAAATACCCAGTTACTGGGGTTGCACAAACTAGTGCAGACTTGGTGCTGGTCCCAAGCTTAACTTAAATGTAACTTCTTTTTTTCATGGACGTATGGCCAGCTAATACATTCTTATGTTGCATGACCCACTGTTGTGAATCATGATAATTAAGCTCCTCAGATGTTATAGTCCCATTCACAGATGACTGTGCACCGAGATGAGTAATAGGTGTTTTTCTGAAATAGAGTTTCACGTGTTCTCCCTGCCTTCTCACCTTCCAAAAAATGTGGATTAGTATGTGGATGGGCTGTGCCAAATTAAATTGCCCCAGATGTGAAGGAGTGTGTAAGTACATGTGCGTGCATGGTGCCCTGTGATGGACTGGCATCACATCCATGGTGTACTTGTTCTTCACTCAGAGAGGTCCTGGGACAGGCTCTGGATCCACCATGACTCTGATCAGAATAACGCCTCCTGAAGGGTAAGGGAACAGCCGGCTCAGCAGGGTGGCGTCACTAGAGGGAGGCAGAGAGCAAACAAACATAACCAGAGCAGCTCCTGCTATCAGAGGGAACCAGAGAGAGAGAGAGAGAGAGAGAGAGATGATGTTTATGATGTGCCCCTGTGCCTGGGTTTCTCGGCTCATTCAGTGTTCAGTCTCGAGTCAAGATTTCTGTATGAATGAATGAAATAATAATAATATAAAGCATTTACTTGGCGGCACGGTGGTGTAGTGGTTAGCGCTGTCGCCTCACAGCAAGAAGGTCCGGGTTCGAGCCCCGTGGCCGGC
>JANZLB010000005.1:32646511-32657241 GCA_026167865.1 Notarius quadriscutis
CCCGTAGTCAGCTGGGATAGGCTCCAGCTTGCCTGCGACCCTGTAGAACAGGATAAAGCAGCTAGAGATAATGAGATAAGACCTTCAAATGTTATTGTGTAAATCAAATGGTAAAATCCCAATTGAGTCCATTAAAATTCCAAGTTGTAAAACTACAAAATGTAGAAAACTTCAAGTGGGCTGATATATATGCAATTCAGTTCAATTCAATTACATTCAAAGAACTTTATTTTTCTGTTAGGAACTTCATATGTGAAAAGCAGCAGTGCGTATCCAATTCACCTACCCACACACATCACATACAGCATACCCCACAGAACAATTAACAGTGGAAAATAAAGCTTACAAGACAAAACGAACAAACAAAAAAACATTGGTATTTCTAAAACACCACCACTACTACATTGTATACATAAAACCCCCTGGCTAGGGGACAAAATACTTGATAATAGGATATTTAAATTCATATAAGCCACCAAGATAATGCTGTAATAAATAACTCACAGTTAGCACCGTGCTCAGATACTGTATCTCAAAGGCTATTTTGTTCCAACTTGAGGTACAAAAGAGGTTTGACTACACAGTGACCGACAGGACCTGGCAGCCAATCAACAAAGAAGGAATAAAAATATGACGGTATAAACAAAGAGTAAAATAATTTGGGCTGAGGTTTAGCTTTTTTTCTTGTTGAATCGGTAAGACTGTAAGTTAGTAGGAAATTAGCAAAAGATAGTCAACTGGTTTATCATCATTGTGGAATTTGCATTGTTACCCAGTTGTAAAATTGTTTAGTTTAATAATAACTAATGACTGATTAACAGGATATGTATGTGTTTCTCTGTATAATTGCATTTCAAACTTGGCTTTATCAGTTAAGAGTGAGTAATAGAAATGTCTATTATAAATAAAGTTCTATTCAGACAAATATAAAGTTTACATGCTGTTTACTATCTTGTTCTGCAACTCATCCAGCTTCACATAAAATTGTAAAAGAGAACAATCATCATCCAGCTGAGCTCAGCCTGAAATAAACTGCAGGGGTTTGTGTGTGTACACATGTGCATGTTCACATGTAGACATGCTTACTACACTCATGTATTTCCAGAGCGCCTTCTTATTCCTTTTGGAGCACCTCCGGCTTTGCCTTTTCTAACTGGAGGATCAGATCACAGAGCATCCAGCTGGGCAGCATGGGTCAATGAACAGGCATGGGCTGGAGGCCAGTGAGATACAGAGAATATGAACTCCTGTGGGGAGTAAACAAAACACCACTCATCCTCCAATCACACTATGACATCATCTCTGACTCATAGAAAATCTGGGCTCTGACTGGAGGAGACAGCAGGTCAGAGCTCAGACCTTGGCTTGTGTGAGTATGGGGAAGGTGAAAGGAAGCATCATTGCTGGCTCACGTGCTACAGCTGCATGAGGTGAGCTGAACTAGGCATGGAGCCATCTTGTCAAAATTATCACAATATCCAGATGTGAAAGAAATTAACAACATGGAAGGTGTGAGAGGAAGAGATGCAAGTATGAGACTGAAAGGATGAGATTGAGGACTCCTTCAGTATGTGTTACTGGCTAAAATAGAACATATGAAAGTATTTCTGGAAGATCAGTTTTACCGATAATAAGTGTTGGTTCAGGGCAGCATGGTGGTGTAGTGGTTAGCACCGTTGCCTCACAGCAAGAAGGTCCTGGGTTTGAGCCCAGCGGCTGGCGAGGGCCTTTCTGTGTGGAGTTTGCATGTTCTCTCCATGTCTGCGTGCGGGTGCTCCGGTTTCCCCCACAGTCCAAAGACGTACTAAATTGACCGTAGGTGTGGATGGTTGTTTGTCTCTGTGTCAGTCCTGCAATAACCTGGTGACTTGTCCAGGGTGTACCCCGCCTCTCTCCCATAGTCAGCTGGGATAGGCTCCAGCTTGCCTGCGAGCCTGTCGGACAGGATATGCGGCTACAGATAATGGATGGATTCAGTCAGAGCCAGAATCTTGCCTTGATGTAGCATGCTTTATTATATGGTCCTAACTGCCAAACTTTTTTATTTAATTAATATATTTTCCTCTTTTTTTTAAGTTCGGCATCTGGAAATGATGACAGCTGTGGAAACAACAGTGGAGCAAAAAAGAAACCCAAATGTAAAGCCGTTAACTCACGTTTTCTTTCAATCAAGATGTTACAATAAACAATATCACTGTTTTATGTAATAATATTGCCATCCCTTTTCTTCAGCTTCTGGGACAATTGTGAAGTCTCGTTATATGCAGATCGAAAAGAAGGCAGTTGTAAAGGTAACAAAATATTGATCTTCCTCACCAGCTTAATGCATCTTGTAAAATACAGAATAGCCATGGTTTGATTGCATGTTTAGCTCCTTTCTTTTCTTTTTTTTTTTCACTCAGAAAAATGCACCAAATGAGTCTGTTCTTGTGCCACCTATTCCTACTTCACCTAAAGTTGGTAGTGGCCACAAACCCAGATTTGGTACACCGCCAAGACGGACGTTACATGCTCAGTCTGATCAGAACTCTGTGTGTAAGTTTGTGAACACTAATGACACCCCCCCCCCCCCCTTTATTGAAAGAAAACTCCACCATGTTAAATTAAATGTATGCACGTTAAAATATGGATGCAGTTGTTTAGCGATTCTGCTGCTAATTTGTTGGTTGGTGCAGTATTTTTGTGACCACTGCCTCACATAGAGCCTGTAGCCACTTTGTCATTGTGATGTAAAAATGAGTATAACAGTTGCGCACTGTGCATGCGCATACACGTGTTCCAATTAAAATGACTAGTGAGTGTATACAGTTCGGTTCACCATTCGAAATAAATGGACGAGGCTAAAGAAATTGCTTTCAGACATGTTTATGCTTATTACCGAGGGAAAGTGCGTTCCTATTTTAAAATATACTCTAGGTTGTCCCCCTTTCCTGGCCGCCTTCGGCCGTTGGTCCCATGTGTGATGATGTTGAAAAGAGTATTGAGACTGCTGAGCTCTAGCGCCAGGCCTTTTCTGGGAAATAAGAGTTTCAGTCATGGCAACAGTGTGTGTATGTCAGCCTCGGTTCGGAGGTTTCAGTTTCGAAAACTGTGAGAGGTAAGAGTAGAATAATATAAAGTACAGACACTTGGTGTATTTTACTTTTGTGATTTTTTTTTTTTTTTTTTTAATTGTTCATTTTTGTGGCTACTGCCTTTTAGAGCAAAAAAAATATAATATGCTATATTTACTGTATGGACATGGTATCAGAATTTTTATTTATAAGCAGTAGCCACATGTACCCATAGGGTACCTAGTATTTTGTTTATTCCCATGATGGATTTTAATGATTTCAAACACACCAGTGATAATGGTCTGTTTTTGCGGTTCGCTCCTAAAAACACAAGCACAGGAGCTTCGTTTCTCACTCACCATTTCTGGAGCATTCATGAAAAATCTAATGTAGAGTAAGTGGAGACAACAAATGCTCCACACTTGTGCTTGGGCACAAACTTCCAGAATGCAGTACAGTTACACAACGTAGTTGCTCCGAGTTATTGCAGAGACTTACCTCAGCTAGAGATGACGAGCTCAATGATGCTGATAGCAGTATTAGTATGAATGTTGTATCTTTGAAACCCTTTGTGTTTGAGGCAAAATTTGCAGAGGAGTAGGTGAAAAAGGTTGACAAACTAAAGGAATAAAGTGCTGAAGAAAATAGACCAACTTGTGGTGCAAGAAGTTTAAACATTAAATTTTAGTTGACTTTTTTTTTTAATCATAAAATTAATCCTTTTCACCATTGAAGATCACACATTAGTTATAAATGCTAATGTGTAAGTCATACAAGGTGGATTTTCCTTTCACAAAATTTGATGATGCTGATAACTCACATTTGCATTCATGTTGTTTTATGTGATTAACTTGAATTGCTGCAAAACTCCCACCAGCAGTTATACCCAGCCTTTTAGAGTCTCCAAGTCTTGGTGGAAATGTCTTGCAGTCAACAGTACTGGATGGTCACTGCATACGTCCAAACTTTGATCTCTCTGTCATTAAAGGTACAAATTAAAGTGTCTCCTGCCCCTTTTCCACCAATGTAGTTCAAGTGCTGGTTTGGAGCCGGTGTCTAATCTCAAACCAGTTCTTCTCATTTCAAAGGCCAAAGAACTAGCTCTTGGTCCAGAAAACTATAACAAGAGCAGCACCAACACTTTGCTTGTATATAACTAAGAACCGCTTATGCTGGGCTGGGGGTGGGATTATCGTGACCAAGAAGAACAGCTAAAACTTTGTGACTGCAATTTTTACAATGGGGGGGAACCCCACAATCAGTCTCTTCCGTCTAATCAAGTTGTCCACCATTGTGTTTCCCAAAGGTCTGAAATACACTTGTGGTGGTAGCTGGTGGAAAGGGATAGCATGACCTGATGATACAAAAATGGTCTCCTACATGTAATTTTGGACCATGTTGGAATCTGCGCTGCTGGTGCAGATTGAAAATCCGATCTGCTCTTGCTGCTCAGTGAATTCCAGATATTGTCTATCAGCAACAATGATGGGTTTCAGAAAAACTGACCCTTTAAAAAAAAAAATTTTTTTTTGTTAAATTATTTCATTTTGACTTACAAAGAAGGAAAAGAAACCCTATCAGATTGCTTTTTAATTTTTTATCTGTGATTTCTGATAAAATGACCTATGGATTTTTTTGTAAGTAACACAAAAAATAAAATGACACTACATAGATTGTTAATGTACTTTTAATAATCAATTAAACAGGCTAGGAAAAAGCACTTTTCTAAAGCTGAATGCACTGACTGGACTCAAGCATTCCATGTTGTCATGGTAACACTGACAATAACATAACATGCAAACTGATTAGGATTGTCTACTGCATGAAAGCTCTCAATTTTGCTCCAATGCATTGCTGGAAAGTGGAGACTCGTACAGTGGTGTAATGATGTGGCTATCTGTCATGTGGACAGATCAGTTCTTAGAAGGATTACAAGTTGAACCAATTCCGAATTGGCACTAGCACCTAGTTCACATTGGTGGAAAGGGGATATCTGACTCTGCGTTGAAAGTATAGAATACTGTCTCTGATTGGCTTCATATTACAGTGTTCTTTTTTTTGTTTCTCCAGAAAACACAGCCCCAGCATCACACCCAAGTGCAGTGGACCTGAATGCTAAAAAAAGAAACCTGGAGTTAGAAACATTTCTGTTGGCCTTCCTCACTGCTAAGGTTAGATCCAGCGATGATTAGGATAATCCAACAAATCAAAGAATATATTCTAATTTGTGTGATCAAGTTATTTTGCAGCCCATATTTTAGAGATTGTCATTCAAACACAGATTTAGCCTGCAGTGTAGTACATGGTGTTATCAATAGCATCAAAACATCCCAGTTTACCAAAGCTGTCTTTGCCCTTTATCCCCCATATCTCCATATTTATCGAAGAGAAAAGACTAAAGTGGGTTTTCAACCTAGACATAAACTGTACCCGAGTCCTGAACACTAATTGGAAGGCTATGGGGCTTTGTAAGAAAAAGGTCGCCTTAATTATTCTATGTACTAATAGAGCCTGCACCTATTGATTTGAAGCAGACATTGTGATAGAATAAACGGTTTCAGGAGCTGTTTCAATTATAATGAGTCTGCCTGATTTTGTTAATTATGACTTCTTGATTATTATTAATTAAATTTCTAATTATTAATTTATTCTAATTATTAACCTCTTAATCGCTGTTTTGGGTTGCTCTAACTAGAAAATTAATTATTTTACTTGGATCGTGGCTAAGAAAAAGTAAAATCAGGCTAAGCTGCAATGAGAACACGACAGGTGGGTAAGTGAATAAAAGGGAACCTGAAATATAAAAGTGTTGGATAAAATGGGTATTGACTCTTGATACTGACAACAAGGATTAGGCCATTTAGGAGTAGGAAACTTAGTAAACTACTGAAGAGTTTTGTGCCAGTAGAGAAGTGATTAGCAACATTATCAGGATGATTGTGAACATTTGGCATTTGATCAGTTAATTGTAGCTCCTCCCATACAGTATGTGCCAACTCTGCTCACGTGGTAACTGAACTTATTTTGGAGCCATATTCTCTGGTGGAAATATGCTATTAAGAATCAGTGCTTGATCTGTGTAATCAAAGTACTTAATTACGAAGTCAATGAATTGGGATGGCGATATCTATCTGTACTTTTTTACATTTGAATTTGTCCTTGTATCAGTTTTCTTTTCATGTTGATGTTTTATCCAGATTGAAAACAGTACACAAAAACTTAAGGAAGAAGCAGAAAGAAATCTTATTACTCTGATGGAAGAAGAGGAAAAGCTGCGTTCAAAAGTTATGAACAAGAAACGACAGTGCCTTCATCTCGAAAAGCAGCAGCAGCTCAATGATTTACTTGACCTGCAGGTTACATTTATACATTTTAGTTTTACTTTTAAGTTTCAAGATTGAATATTATTTTCATAATTAGGTGATGTTTTGTGGTGTTTTCTCAGATTGTCGCACTAAAACCGGTCACTGCAACTGCAAAGCAATTCACAGAGGAGTACAAGACCTTTGCCTCAGCTATAGACACAACACGGCATGAGCTACCTATTAAGAACTTGCACCTTGAAGATAGAGGGGAGTTTCTGGGTCAGTGAACTGTTTTGTGGTGTTGTGGGTGTATCCCCCTGGCAAAACCCCCCAAAACAAACAAAAAAAAACCCAGGGCAGTAAACCTGGAAAACAAAATATTAGGGATGCACCAATTGTGAAATTATGGGCTGATACCGATTGTTTAAAATAGCAAATTGGCCAATACTAATATTGATGTTTTTGTTCATTTTGTTGCCCTCTTAAGTCATGCCAGGGTCATCTCCAGCCAGTGGCTGTTATGGGTGGTATTATATTACCAGCTATCGGATGTTCTCCAACTCTGCAACTGGGTAAGCTACTGTTGTCCGGGTTAGACCGCAAATAGCAAACCCAAAATTTACCCAGCATAAAATGGATGCGACAAAAACAGATAAACACTGCCATTAGTGAATGTCAACTTATTTGCCGATAGGCTTATGGCTGTCAACAAGGTGAATATTGGCCAATACTGATGTACGGCCAATAAATTGGTGCATCCCTAAAACATATTTTCATTGGGGCTCCAGAGCCTATTGCAAAAACAAGCTTATTTAGCACTGGCTGTGTTTGGATCTCCATCTGTGCATTCATGATAATGAACAGTGTCTCGAGAACTGCACAGATGCACACTATTGCTAAAGTGATGTAGTTTGAAGACATTTTGGTCTACAGTAGACTTTTTTTTTTTATATATAAAACACAGTAGACATGTTATTTTAAAACCTATTGTGATTGTTGACATACAGCAATAGATTAAACAATTGTTACTATTTCAAAATAATTATATGCATTAATAGGAGGGTCACAATTCACAAAGCCCAACCACCTCATTTTACCCTCAATCCTTTCTCATATTTCAGATAAAGCAGTTGTCTGTCTGAAGCATAGTCAGTGTATCTTGGAGCAGTACATGAAGGATGTTTCCACAGACAGTGAAAGCACTGCATCAGGTCTTAAAGAGATAAAAAGTGCAGCACATGAGATTGACCAGCATCTCCTCAGGTACAGCAACATACATTACACAACAAATAGTCTCAAAATTCCTGTAATTATAATATTAACAATGCTGTAATTCATCCAACCCCCTCACTTTATCTTACAGTACGTCATCTGATCTGTTGGAACTGTCCTCATTAGTGAGTCAGGAAATGGTACTGGTCCAGCAGTGTTTGGAGGAAGATAAAATTGGATTTAATACAGTAGAAAGTCTCTTTTCAGATTAAAGTAGGTTTTTTTTTTGTGACTGTATAGAGTAATAATTAAAGCATTGAAATAATTTACAGTTTGTGATGTATACTATTTTATTGATTTTCTTAGAGCAGTGTCATGAGTGATTTACTCTTGATTTCAAGCAGTTGTATGATTCAGAATTAAATTGTTATAGACTAATAATTCTGAATGAATGTGGCTTGATGTAAAGAATTGATATGTCTAAGTTAAATGGAGTGATGGTCTAATATCTTTGTGATATTCTGAATCACCCATCAAGACTCATTTGAAACTGTACAGTATATAGGACTGTATTTTCTGTGTGACGTTGAGATGAAATGTGTATGTAATTAAGCGTTATTTAATATTTGTTCAGGGATCTAGATACACCACTTTGTTAGGTACACCTATAGTCAACATTAGATAAATAATTGGTTAACATTTATGTGCACCCTTTTAAGAAATTGTGTAAAACATTAGAAGAGTTCAAATTTATTACTGTTATAGACATGAATTTCCTAAGACCAATTTAATACTGTTTTCTTTTGAAAGTGAAAGCATAAACTCTAATACTGAAGGAAATGTTGGATGCAAAAAAGATCTTCACTTAAAATTATACATAAAAGTAGAAATGGGTAAATACAAATTTTAGAATGATTATTGAAAAAGTACTAGAGACAAAGAACAATGGTGTTCATTTAAATTTTATTTTGAATTTTAAGAAATTCCTTAACCCCTCGTCTGTGTGTGTGTTTATATTCATTAGGACATGAGATTCTACTGCTGCACAGTGTAGAGTAAAACTGCAGCCATTACAAATTATAAGGTTTAAATTAATTATTGAGTGATGGCAGCGAACCTGGCTTTGGAAAAGCCATGACTCTCAATTTAAAATAAAAAACAAGCCTCAATTAATATCCATACACTTAAGTAAAACTGAACATGCAAAACATAAATACACAATTTCATTTCTGAAGAGCTAGGTATAAACGGAAGCTTATTTACATCCGGGTGAAAATAACCACACAGTGGAGCTATTTGCACACTTAAACACCAATTTAAAAAACAAAAACAAGCAAATAAATACAAAAGTGCACATGTGTAACCATTACTAGCAGATGCTTGACCACATGTTCTTGGCTCGCCAGCTGTTCCAACACAGCACTGCACAGTAAAATGGCCAGGGTTACCCGGAAATGACGTATTTTACAACCACACTGTAAGAAGTGACGTTTTGTTGTCAGTGATTGAACTGTAGGGCGGAGTGGGTTATCTTAGGTGAGTGTGCTAGTTGTTTTATTTATTTATGTTGTTTAAGCAGACGTGCTTAAAGTAAATTTATTTCAAATTCAGAAGAGACTTTATGATTATATTTTTGATTTTAGACACTTCAACCAGTACAATAAAATCAGCAAGCGGGTGGAGTTTCGAGTTGTTGGCTAATAGTTATCAACAACTTTTTTCTTTTTAAAGAGAACTAGTTTAAAGACTTGTAACCGGAAGGTGAAGTCAGTTTTCCACGTCATTTCCGGTGTGGCAGCTGTAGACGTTACCTCGTTAATATTGGAGTATAAAGGCAGGTATCAGGGGGCTATATAACTACTGCTACACTTCCGGGTTTTGCTATTTGCTGTTCAAGCTATGCTGGCAATATTGTGTCACCACAGCAGGGCTCTGTTTGTATTGTTTCTTTTGATTGACTGATTGATTGAAATGTGCTCGTTTCTCTCCACCTCGCGCAGCCGCAGTCTGACTGTTTATTGGTTGTGTCTGTTCCAGACAGTGCTGCTAGTGTCACCTTCGTGTTTTTAACATTGGCATATTAACAAGCCTGCTTCAACCCATGGTAACTTCCTTAGTTTCTTTTTAACGGTGAGATTGTTTTAAGAAGTACACACTGAACAAAAACGCTGTATTAATATATTTTGTCTTCAGCAGCTGAGCCTGCCACTGCGGCTTTTTGTTTTAACACTATATTGTAAATTTTATTTTGTTGAACATATGAGTAACAGCACTGATTTTTATTTTAAGTAATTTTTTTTTTATTTGTTCCTTGCCTTTTTATAGACATGTCTACCAATTGTTTTTACCGGTGGCTTTTCTTTTGTTTCTTATTTGGTGTCTTTGTTTTGAGTTGATTTTGCATATTGAACTATTTTGCTGTGTATTTACACTGTGTGCAGGATTATTAGGCAAATGAGTATTTTGATCACATCCTTTTTATACATGATGTCCTACTCCAAGCTGTATAGGCTTGAAAGCCAACTACCAATTAAGTAAATCAGGTGATGTGCATCTCTGTAATGAGAAGGGGTGTGGTCTAATGACATCAACACCCTATATAAGGTGTGCTTAATTATTAGGCAACTTCCTTTCCTTTGGCAAAATGGGTCAGAAGAGAGATTTGACGGACTCTGAAAAGTCAAAAATTGTGAGATGTCTTGCAGAGGGATGCAGCAGTCTTGAAATTGCCAAACTTTTGAAGCGTGATCACCGAACAATCAAGCGTTTCATGGCAAATAGCCAACAGGGTCGCAAGAAGCGTGTTGAAAAAAAAAGGCGCAAAATAACTGCCCATGAATTGAGGAAAATCAAGCGTGAAGCTGCCAAGATGCCATTTGCCACCAGTTTTGCCATATTTCAGAGCTGCAACGTTACTGGAGTGTCAAAAAGCACAAGGTGTGCGATACTCAGGGACATGGCCAAGGTAAGGAAGGCTGAAAAACGACCACCTTTGAACAAGAAACATAAGATAAAACGTCAAGACTGGGCCAAGAAATATCTTAAGACTGATTTTTCTAAGGTTTTATGGTCTGATGAAATGAGAGTGACTCTTGATGGGCCAGATGGATGGGCCCGAGGCTGGATCAGTAAAGGGCAGAGAGCTCCACTCCGACTCAGA
>JANZLB010000005.1:32718293-32730891 GCA_026167865.1 Notarius quadriscutis
GTATGTTGCATAAGTTATAACGCCTATCCTGTTTTAATGAGAGTCAACCCACAATCAATGAAGTCAAATCAGTCTTACTTGAGCAAGTCGGTAATGGTATTTCTAACTTTCACCATAAATTTTTATTTATATAACTTTGGTCTATAGCTGTCAAAGGCCTTGGCCTTAAAACCGGTTACCGCAGTGATGTCACAGACTCAGGCATGGCTAGCTCAGCGGGGCAGCTCGAATGCCAACTTTGCGGTCAATTTTAACTCTCAGAAATATATATTTTGTTCCCATTTATGCAGCATACAAGAGTCAAGGATGGAGATACTATCCACTCAGAAATTTATTTAAAATTAAAGGTTCTGCGTATCTGCTTTAAGCAATAATAACACTGTCGGTATATTGCACTGTACAGTCAGCAGCCAAGCAGGCAGAGGTCAGACATTAGCTCAGTCTCAAATGCCAGAATTTTAGCAATACTAGTGAGTCAGCTATTAAAAAAAAAAAAAGTCCCATGATTATGTGAAGAATTGAAGCGTATAGTTAGCGGTGACATCTGTCGTGATCATTTACATCATTCTCAAAATATGATGACTTTCTGACCAGTGAAATATTCAGATTTTTTTTTTCATGTGTTCATATTGTTCAATAGCTGGTTATGAATTTTTTTTTTTCATGTGTGTGAGAGTGATCTGTGTTCTTGCTTTTCATTGTGGTGCCATCTTACTTGTCCAGTACCAGTGACTGTAATGACCAGTGACATTTCCATTGAAGATGTATTTTCCAAGATGGTCTCAACCGTGTCTCAAAAACACTCCTCATTAATCACACCAGCATCAATAGGTCATTCTATTAAACCTGATTTATTCAATAAAGGTGATTTTTACAGGAAGATCGAAATTACAGGAAGACTCTAATTACACATCTCTAAACTGTCTATAAGGGGAAAAAAAGCAATTTACAAGTGTGGAGGGAAAGACTATTGGTGCTGGTTGAAACATCCACTTATCCTTTTGAGCATTGATCGCAGAAGCAATTATGTACTTTGCGATTTCAAAATACACTTTGAACACGGACGCCTCTTCTTTTGTAAGCAACAGGCGAGCCAGTTAACTGTGATTATTCCTCAAAACAGCGAACTGTATAACAAATGTTCTAGATTTAACAAGAGAAACATAGAAACATATGTTGAGTGATCAACAAATGCTTTTATATTTTCTTCGTTTCTGGTCGGAGGTTGGGAATTATGAGTTACAACCTCCTAGTCAAATGCAGCATTGTGTAGAAGAGTTATTACATGCTGTATTGACTGCTTTCACATACCCCTAATGCTTTGCGCCTTGGGGGGTAACCAGGTGCTATATTTGTTTACTAAGTCAGATAGCCTTGGTCATTTCTTCGAATTCACATTGGGGGGAAAATGACTTTTCCTGATTTAAAGTTTTAGAATACCTAAAGAAGCTAAACGTTGAAATGCATGGTAAGACAGAATTCGTGGTCAAAATTTTACACCGACAGACAGCACGCGACTGTGTTCTGCACACTTCAGTGGTGGAGTAAAGTCTGCTGATCCATGTCACAAAGTCTACAACCCCTCTGTCTTTGTGTTTAGTCATAAAAAGTATGAAAACCGAAAAATAAGGGCAAGTCAAAGAACTGAAAGGACAACTTTATTGAAGGATCAACTCCCAAAACAAAGTGCAAACGATGCAGTGTAAGTAAGCTTACATGTACTTCCCCTTTTAGGGTTTATATAGGTAGATTGAATGTAGTATTTGACCCTATAGTCCTAACAGCTTCCTCTAACAACCCAAAGATTATTGTAATCTGGTAGCATATGAGCTCTAGGAAAATCAGAGTGAAAGAAATCAAAATCAACTTAAATTTGACAATTCTGCTGTGTCTACAGTACTTACTTGACTGAGTGAATTCTTTGTGTTCCCATGCATGAAGCATTTTGTATTTTCTTACAGCTTTCTCGTTGTAACCAGCACCCAGCAAAAATGACTTCACTGTGGATTCTTCTATGATCAGTGTCGATCTTTCAAAGCTCTTCTGCCAATTTTTTAACTTCTGCAGGTAAGTAATTGTTGGAACACCCGTGTTGACAGACGAAGAAGGCTGCTGACTGTCACCCGAAGTAGAGATGTTCAAAGCATTCGATGCGATATTTACAAGTGCTTTTTTTACCGATTGATTTCTCGAAGTCCATAGAAAAGATTTTGCAGGTTTCTTTAAGCTTTGGTTTAGTTAGCTTTGACGCTTCTTTTGAAGGTTTTAGGGAGATTTAAATTTGGAAGATTACTGTCAGTGTGCGACAGCATGTTGTTTTAGTTTGTGTATATTTTGGTTACCCCTCCAAGGCGCAAAGCATTATGGGTAATATGAATATAGTCAATTACAATGAACCATGGGCAGATAATTTTATCTGAGACTTCTAGTAGAGTAGCTACAGACTGTACATATTTAGCATTCCTTGTGCTTTTTGTAAGGCTCTAGACATGTTTTTCCTGCTTATTAACTGTCTACTGAATGTTATTTTGTTGCATGGGTTTGTTGAATATTCTGATTGGTCATTTACAGCATTCTACGATCAGCTATTTTTGAAAACCAGGACATTGCTATGGACACAGTTCTGATCATAGACTCTGGCGGACCATGTCTGGTCTTGTCAATCTGCAGGAAGATGTCCAGTAAATTTTGTTGCTTTAATAATTTTGTGGCGTTAATGATAATGTCAGCTCATTGTGATACCCTGTGGACAAAAATCGTTACTCCTTCAGAAAACACGATCAATGGAAATATTCAGTTTAACATGAATGATAATGCTAAGTACGCTAATCTTAAGAAGGCTACAGAGTTTGTTGCTATAGATGGAGTTCCAAATGTAGAATGTAGACTTTTTTTTAATGGAAGCAATAAAATTGTGTTTAAATCGATATTTATTATCAGCTTGTTTTCTTTAGTAAGTAGCATGTAATGACCAGGATAATGTACAGCAAAAAGGTCATTATTGTGAAATAAACCTGACAGGGTGATGCAGGTGCCTGATACAAATACAGAATATTGATTTAAAATTGGTTTTATTGTTTTTGCTAATGATGTGGTCTGTAGCAATGGTCCATTATACAGAAATAAGACTGTAGAATGCCATAATTGACCATTCAGATTTGAGTATTCAATAAAGCTGTGTAATAATAACTACTTAATAACTAAGCACAAGGTCTTTACAGGAAAATATCAGACCGAGGTCTTGACAGTACGGACTGAGCTGTTGGTGAGGTCCGTACAAAAAGACCAAGGTTTGATATTTTCCCGTAAAGACCAAGCAAGTGAGGTAATAAGGAGTTTATGATGCCTTTTCTTATTTCTAAGATTAAAACAGACAGTCATTATAATGAGGTGTGATGCTGCTTTCAGTCACATCATATTTGTAAGGAGTACCAAAAAATATAAAAACACTTGGATGTTCAAAACAATGGCATATGTTAGACTATGTCATTGTTCACACAAGGGATAGGAGAGACGTACTCATCACTTGCTGCATGAGAGGAGCAACATGCTGGTCAGATCACCACTTGGTCCACAGCAAGATGAACATCAGACTTGACTGCAAACAGCAGCCAGCTAGGCAGAAGCCCCCACAAGAAGCTGAACATCTGTCGTCTTCCTGTTATGAAGCAAGAGCTGCAGCAAATAATTCAAGGGTCCCTTCCTGAATGTCCTTCACCAAATGATGTGGAAGAGGAATGGAGTACTCTCTGAGATGCTGTTTATGCAGCTGCAACTGATGCCCTTGGCCTTGCGCAGCGTAGTCACAAGGACTGGTTTGATGAAAATGACCACAGAGATCAGTAAGCTCCTGGACACACTACACAAGAGGCACCAAAAGTGCGTCTCAGACAGAGACTGTAGAAGGAAAAAGGGTTGGTACCAGCAAACCAAGCAATTTGTGCAGAAAAGGCTACGTGAGATGAAGAATGCCTGGTGGAAGAGGAAGTCTGAAGAGCTACAAGCTGCAGCAGATGCCCAAAACATTAAAACCTTCCATGATGGTCTCAGAGCTGTATACAGGCCCAAAAACACAGGCGTCATCCCAGTACGAACTGCGGACAAATCAACCCTCTTGACTGGCAAAAAGGATATACTTGCCTGCTTGGCAGAACATTTCAATGCCCTCCTCAATAGGGAATCTACTATTTCTGATGAGGCCATCACAACTCTTCCACAGTTACCAGTAAATGACTCATTAGCTACCCCTCCTAGTGAAGCCGAGACCCAGAAGGCCCTGAAACAGACTGCGTCTGGAAAAGCACCAGGACCAGATGGTATTCAGGCTGACCTCTACAAAGCTGGAGGAGAAGTGCTGGAAAGTAGACTGACCACTCTGTTTCAGTTGATGTGGATGACAGGTCAAGTCCCTCAAGACTTCAAAGACGCATCAGTTGTTCACATCTACAAGAGAAAGGGAGACAAATCATCCTGAGACAACCATCAAGGAATCTTGCTCCTCTGCATAGCGGGAGAGATTCTTGCCTGTGTCATACTGAACAGACTTATTGACCATATCTAGAGCACCATTATCCCAGAAGTTCAATGTGGTTTCCACTCAGGCAGGGGAACATGTGACATGGTTTTTACTGTCCGCCAGATGCAGGAAAATGTTGAGAGCAAAACAAAGAGCTTCACATGGTGTTTGTTGATCTGACTAAGGCATTTGATTCAGTAAACAGGAATGGTTTGTGAAAGGTTCTCCATAAATTTGGATGCCCAGAGAACCTCATTCAACTCATTGCATCATTTCATGATGGCATGCAAGCCAGAGTACAGGAAAATGCCGACATTTTGGACCCGTTCCCAGTTGAAAATGGTGTAAAACAGGGCTGTGTCTTGGCCCCCATCCTGTTCTCAATCTACTTTGCGGCAGTGTTGATTGATGCCTTCAGGGACTGTTACAGGGGCATCTACATCCAGTTTCGCACAGATGGCAAGCTTTTTAACTTAAGACTGCTGCAGGCCAGGTCAAAAGTGTTCAAGGCACTCCTACGAGAGTATCTGTTGGCCGACGACTGTGCCCTTGCTGCTCATACACATGAGGACATGCAGTGCACAACAGACAGATTTGCAGTCGCCTGCAAACTATTTGGATTCACAGTCTACCTTAGCAAAACGGAGTCCATGCACCAAGCAGCACCTGTGCAACACATGCATGCCGTGCAACACGTGTGCCATACCTCCTCCTGTGATTTAAGATTGACAACACAGAAATCAACTCTGTTGACAGATTCTGTTACCTGGGAAGTACGATCTGCAGCAATGGATCTCTCAATGCAGAAGTGGTGCTGTGCATCGCTAAAACAAGCCAGGCCTTTGGCAGACTTAACAGACTCTGGGGTAACAAAGGCATTAAGCTCAGCACAAAAGTAGCCACCTACAGAGCTGTTTTGAACACCTTATTGTACTGCTCAGAGTCCTGGACAACCTACTGTCGTCACATCCAGCTGCTCGAACAGTTCCATCAGAGATGCCTGTGAAAAATCACGAGCATAAGATGGTAAGACAAGGTCTCCAACCTGGAGGTCCTGGAGAGATGTGGACTGTCCTGCATAGAAAGCCTGGTAGTTTAGAGCCAGCTGTGTTGGACAGGACACGTTGTCTGCATGGAAGACTCCACGATGATATATGGTCAGCTGAAACAGGGACACTGAAATCCTGGAAGACCATGCAAACGCTACAAGGATACCTTGAAGACAAGCCTCAAAGCCTGTGACATAGACACTGACTCTTGGGAATACCATGCTCTTGACCGCCTGCACTAGAGACAGTGGTGCTTTATGGGCATCAGAGCTTTTGAATAAAAAAAGAACACTGGCCATAAAGGAGAAACGAGAGTGGCGCAAGCAAGGCACACCTCCCACAGACGTCTTCCTCTGCAACACCTGTGGGAAATCCTGTGTGTTAAAAATTGGACTCTACTCCCACATGCAGACTCACATGAACGAATAGCCTGATTGCCTACTCATCCGTTAGCCCGACGGGAGACTCCATCATTATTCTGAATATAAATATATCATAACAAACTATTAATTAATTTTCATTGAATGTATTATTAATTTAACATTAATCATTAATGTTCTTCCTGACATGGCTCCTTTCAAGGACATGTTTGATTGATTAAGAATGGCTTTAAAAATTAGATAAACAGAATATACTTCACAAAGGTACATTACTTACACTTACTTGGGCTTAGGAAGCATTATTTAACCATGTATAACCCATGATGAATCTTTTTTTGACTCCTAGTGTAAAATGTAAAACATATTCCTTTGTTAACACTTCATAAATCCACAAGAATGATTAACAAATATTTAATTAATAACCTTTTGTTTAACAATTTATAAACCTTAATTATTTCTTTTGTGCACTTTATTATAAAGTGTAAGATATTACTTTAATTAACATTTCATAAATGCATACATAAATTTATAAACCTTAATTATTTCTTTTGTGCACTTTATCATAAAGTGTAAGATATTACTTTAATTAACACTTCATAAATGCATGAATGATTGCTAAAAATTATTGAATCATATATTATCCTATATAGTACAAATCAAACAAAATCTCTTCTGATAACAGTTCATAAGACCAAGACTGATTAATAAGAATTGTGTAGCCACAATTAATTTCTAATTATTTTTCTGTGATTCTTTTAGATCTTTTAAACTAAGCAGCAATGGTTAGCACATATTGTGCACACTTCTGCATTTATGAATTGTTACCAAATGGCAATATCAAACTTTATTGTACAGATATTATGTATTTAACCATAATATTGTTTTCCAGTTGCTGATACTTAGCTTTATTATACATTTCTTAAAGGGTATGGCAACCTAAAATGTATTGTTTTCAGAACTGTAAACACATTACTGCTGTATTCTCTTAAGACTATTAAGTGTTTAGTTAAACAAAAAATGTATAATGTTAATAAATATATTTTTAAAGGCCAAAAGGATCATGCTCCCCTAGAGGTTGAAAATTATGTTTTGCTGAACCTGTCACCATGCCCTATAATTTGTGAGCTGTACAAGTCATAAATACAGCAATACTTCATTATGGACCGTTTGTCACTTGCTTCTCTTACTCACTTACTTTTTACTAATATTAATTGTTACATTAACATATAAACCATTAATAAATGTCATTAAGTGACTAGTTAATTTTTTTAATTGTTTAGTAAGGGTTACTAAACAATTAATACAGATGATATAGCTTAATAATATAGAAAATGTTATCATTACTATCATGAATTACTGAGTAATAGATTTATTACTTAACTGTTTAGCAATTCTTACTATGACATAAAGTAATATCTATTAATGTACCCTTCTTGTAAAGTGTCCAAAAAGCATGGTGAGGGTTTGTCATTTGAGAATTTTAACCATAGTTTCCCCAGAATGGCACTCAAAAATATCTGCACTCGAACATTTTTTGCTTTAATTTTCTGATATTAATAGGAGTGTTCTACATAAAGGATGCAAATGAAATTATCTGCAGACTATACACCAATTTGCATAGGAAGTGTCCTTTAATACGGATTTTAATATCAATAAAGAAGGGTACTTTATCCTTTTGCTGTACTCCAAATGCTTTATAAAAATATTGGCAATTTGTAACAAACTGCTGAACATTTTTGCTTTTATTGTGGTATTTGAGGAGGGGGAAATCGAAAAGGCATAACCATTTTGTTTACTCACTTTAATGTCAGCGTATCTGACCCCAAGAATAAAAGTAAAGGCATTACTTGAATTTGAACTTCTCACTGGAATGAAAGGAAAATACATGAACAATTTATTGAATTTTCATATAATGTTTTGGTTTAACATTCAACAAAGACAACCGTATAGTGGTGAGGAGAGTAGCACTGTTGCCTCACAACAAGCAGGTTCTGGCTTCAAATCTGTCTGCTGACTGAAGGCCTTTCTGTGTGGAGTCTGCAGTGTTTTCCTTGTGTTTCATGGGTTTCCTTCAGGTGCTCCAAAGACATGTGGATTAGACCAACTGGTTACTCTAAATCGCTCATAGGTGTGAATGTGAGTGTGAATGGCTATTTGTCTCTCTGTGTTAGCCCCATGATAGACTGACTACCTGACCACAGTGCACCCCATGTTTTGCCAGAAGTCAGCTGGGATTGGCTCCAGCTCACGCCTGACCCACAATGGATAAGCAGCATAGAAAACGAACGGATGGATTCAACAAAGAAAAGGGGCTACGGTAGCATGACCCCATTTTAAACATGGCACATATCTATGTGGGATCCTTCCTTATTAAACAAGGTTATGCAAGTAATGCTAAAACAGGAATATGCAAATGTACAAACAGATTAAATTCATTCATTCATTCATTCATTCATTCATTCATTCATTCATTCATTTCCAGTTCATATTTTCCTGGTCAGGGTCATGGGGAATCTGGAACATCAGGCATGAGGTATGAATGGGATGCCAGTGTACTATGTACACACTCATTCACACCTAGGCAATTTAACATAGCCAGTCTATCTACTGTCATTCTGTTTTAGAAGGAAACCAGAGGAAACCCAGAACGTAAAGAGAAAATTGAACAAGTATTGGTGTAGTACAGGTTTGAGTGATTGGCAAACAGTATAGAATAGGCAGGACAAAACACAATAACCAGAAAACTAGAGCGTATGTAAAAATAAAGCAGATAAACGAACAAGAACATTAAAGCTTGGCATTGTCAGATGGAATGTACTGAATAGTTGACATAATTAATAATTAATGACATATATAGTCCTTAATTTAGCAACAATCAGTGGAGAAGCCCACAGAAAAGGCAAATTTGAATCCCCTAGAAAGACAGAATAATGTCCTTGTCACATCAGTGCACTCTTGAGTGTGACTTGCCTCAAGGGTTACTCTCGTCCACACGCAAGGAGTGTGTTGCATGTGCGGTAAGGATCAATCATTATTGGAATCACCTGCTGCTGTTTTGAGTGCAATCAGTGTGCTCATAAAAGGACCCCTTCATGCACTAAGACTTTGCAAAGTATTCTCACATTTTCACACACTACAGGGGTGGATCCAGGAAAATGGGAAGGGGGGGCATCAGTAAGGCTGGGGGTCTGGAGGCCCCCAGAAGCTCTGCAGTTTTTAAATGCCCAGAGAAGCATTTTGAGCTGTCAGAGACATGTTGTGAATGAAATCTCTTAAAGAAAATTACCATATCAAAAATATGTTTTAAAAGTAGGAACTTTCAGAACCCTTTTATTCGTCACTGAAAATGATATTGTCAGAGTTGCAGGTATATGCATAGAACATAATTACAACTGATATATGGTAATATTGATGAAAGTTGCATTGTCATAGAATGCATTACCACATGACACACTACAGCGTCTGACCACAAAACACCTTATATCAATAAATTATTTCTATTTTAGGAACTGCAACCTTGTTTTGTTACTCAGGCTACCAACTCTGCTTTCTGTTTTGTTCATTGTGACTCTGTCTTTACCTCATGCTTGCGCTTATTATTTGCCTTATGGTTTTGTGCATGACTGTAAATAAATACCTTCCTGCTAATACATCTGTCTACAACCCTTATCTAACAGAATACTTCGCTGTCACAATATATGTAGTGGGAAGGAGCAGGCACATTCCCTTGCTAGTGTTACAGTGCCAAAGCTGGGATCAGTGTGGTTCCTGCAACGGCTAGGGGTAGACATGTCATCTCCATATGATGGGGTAGAGGAGCCACCCAAAGGATTTTTACTGCAGTGCAGCCTCTTTTACAAGGACTTGGTGGAGCCCAAACCTCTGGAGAGCTTGTGGGTAGACTGCATGCCAGTGGGCTGAAGGCCTACTGACAGTGGAACACCCATGCCTCTATAACTCCAAGTTGTTTGGTGCGATGCTCAAATCCTGGTTCCAAGCATCAGGGAAGGAGGAGCCCCAAGAAATTGTTTTGGGGGGCTGATACCTGGAAGGCCAACAGGGTCACCTCTACTCCACTGCTCACTCCAGAGGCTGACAGGGTGGCCTCCGCTCCAGATTTAAGTAAGGATGAGCTCTTCAAAGATGGGCTTCAAAGATATCATTGCTCTGCCGTGGGGCTTCAGCGAGGACAAGACCATTGCTCTGCTGCCTGAGCTCTTCACTCATACAAAGCTGAGACCTGCCTCCGAGTCCAGGCCTGAATCGAAGCCCTAATCCAAATTCATGCCCACGCTAACACCAAAACCCATGCCCAGATCAAAACCCAAGCCCATGTCCAAGTTCATGCCCATGCTACAGCCAGAGCCCATGCCAAGGTGAGAGTCCAAGTCCATGTCCATGTCTGCATCCAAGCCCATGTCCAAGCGCATGACTATGCCTAGGTCAGAGTCTAAGCCAGAGTACATGCCAATATCCATGCCAATGTTCAAATCCATGCCCATGCCAATGCCAGGGTCCATGCCCATGCTCAAGCCCAGATCCACGCCTCAGTCCATGCCCATGCTGACACCTGAGTCCATGTCCATGTTCGAATCCATGCCAACACCAGGGTCCATGCCCATGCTCAAGCCCAGGTCCATGCTTGAGTCCATGCACATGCCAATGCCTGAATCCATGCCCATGTTTGGGTCCATGCCCATGCTCAAGTCCAGGCCAACACCAGTGTCCATGTCCATGGTCAAGCCCATATCTATGCCTGAACCCATGCCTGTACCGGAGCCCACGTCCATGCCTAAGTCCATGTCCAAATATGCCTGAGCCCATGTCCATGCCCAAGTCTAGGCCTGAGCCCATGTCCGGGCCTACACCGAGTCCATGCCCATGCCTGATTCTATGCCTGAGCCCATGTCTAAGCTGATGTCTAAGCCCATGCCCATGTCTGAGCCTATGCCTGAGCTCATGCCTGAGCCTTCACCTGCATCCCTGACCCAATTTGGGTCCAAGCCTGAACCAAAGCCTCCACCTGTGTCCTTGCCCCATTCAAAGCCCAACCAGAATCCAAACCTCCACCTAAGCCCATGTTCCAGTGCCACAGCCATCCAAAGCCAGAGTGGAGCTCTGAGGGAATGTTATCCAGTGCCAGGTCCTTAGCCCTGGGGCCGACCAAGGAGGTTTTAGAGGGAGCTCTTTGGGTGGGGGATTCAGTCATGTCAGCGTGTGCTTGAGCTTGGTGCGTATCAAGGGGTTACTCTCTTCCACGTGCATAGAGTGCATTGTGCACACTGTAAGGACCTATCATCATTGGAATCACCTGCTGCTGTTTTGAGTGCAATCAGCACACTCTTAAAAGGACTCCTCTTTGCACTAAGACTTGGTGAAGTATTCTCACGTTTTCACACACTAGTATTCCATGTTACCGAACCTTGTTTTGCTGTTCTGGGTATGTGTGTACTCATTGCTCATGTGTATGTGATTATTTCTCACGTGTGTGCATGTGTATGTTCACTGTTTCCGATGGGTTAAATGCAGAGGAGGAATTTCACTGTGCTTGTGTATGCATGACAACTAAAGGCTCTTCTTCTTCTTCTTCTTCTTCTTTGTCCTTGTGACTCTGTCTTTGCCTCACACTTGTGCTTATTATTTGCCTTATGGTTTTGTGCACGACTGTAAACAAACAACTTCCTGCAAATACATCCATCTACAACCCTTACCCAACAGTCCTAAATGGAAAAGTACTAAACCCTGCCTTTTTTGAGAATGACATGGGGCATTGTGTATTGTCTTTCATGACCATGTTTCATTTCAAATAGTGAAATATTATGAGAAATGAGAAAGCGTATCTAAAAAGTGATTAAACCTTCAAAGGAATGACAGTAATCACAACACCAGGAAACTATTATTTGCCTCCCCCATATTACACTATGTGGGCAAAGGTATGTGGACACCTGACACCCACTTGTGGCCTTTCTCCAAACTTTTGTTACAAATTTCTAAGCCACAATTGTCTAGAATGTCTTTGAATGTCTTTATTGTGGGTTTACAATTTCCCTTCATTGGAACTGGGGTCCCAAAGCTGTTCCAGCATGACAATGCCCCTGTGAACAAAGCGAAAGCTATAAAGACATGATTATGGTTTAGAAGGACTCAAAAGGGTAGAAGAACTCAAACAGCCTTCACAGATTCCTGACCTCAACCCCACTGAACACCTTTGGGATGAATTGGAACACTGACTTCATGTCAGGTCTTCTTGCCTGGCTTTACTAAAGCTCCTGTGGCTCAATGGGCACAAATTCCCACAGCAATATTCGAAAATATAGCATAAAGCCACAAGAAGCTGTTATAGCAACAAAGGGCAGGACAAACACTGAAAGGACATATAATTTGATGATTAGTGCCCACAAATGTTTGGCCATACAATGTATGTAAATCTGCACAAATATGCACATACAGTGGTGCTTGAAAGTTTGTGAACCCTTTAGAATTTTCTATATTTCTGCATAAATATGTTCTAAAACAACATCAGATTTTCACACAAGTCCTAAAAGTAGATAAAGAGAATCCAGTTAAACACACAAAACAAAAATATTCTACTTGGTCATTTATTTATTGAGGAAAATGATCCAATATTACATATCTGTGAGTGGCAAAAGTAT
>JANZLB010000005.1:33490087-33501908 GCA_026167865.1 Notarius quadriscutis
TGTAATATTGGATCATTTTCCTCAATAAATAAATGACCAAGTATAATATTTTTGTCTCATTTGTTTAACTGGGTTCTTTTTATCTACTTTTAGGACTTGTGTGAAAATCTGATGATGTTTTAGGTCGTAATTATGCAGAAATATAGAAAATTCTAAAAGGTTCACAAACTTTCAAGTACCGCTGTGTGTGTAATTCATGTATAATTTTATTTATTTATTTATTTATTTATTTTTTAACTGCTGCTGCTTTTGCCAGTTCTGCATTGGTTCTTTGTGGATTGTACATTTCTAATCTGGCGGGTTATACTTTTGTTTCTTTCTTCCAGATTCTATTGATTTTTATTTTGTAACACAAAATACCTTTCACATAAATGTCTTTAATTGCACTAAAAATGATTGATTGGTAATGAATATTGGATACATACTGGATATCATATAATCAAGTTTTAATTGACCTTTGCTGGATGTCTTGTTGAAGCAGATATGTAGCAGGACGGCAGTGGGCAAGAGGGGAGCATAAGGCTGAGTCTTAACTGTCTTCTTACAAGTTACATAAGAGACTTGGTTAGATTGTGATCTACAAGATGACTGGTGCAGTGTTGACAGTATTTGTATGAAAGTTGAAGATTTAGAATCTTATGTTTGAGTGCAGTTTACTGATGGGGGTGAGAGAGCTGGACAGAGTACAGGACTAAAGTATTTCCTCTTGGCTCTCTCTCGGGTAGAAATGAATTCCCCTAGCACCATTATCAGCAGGTAATTGAACAGCATTATGGGTTAAGTGGGAAACTGTTCATCAAAGTTGAAAAAGACCAGTGGCACTGAACAGGTCAACTCGGGGGTTAATCATAAAACAAATCTTGGACATTACTGACTGTACGTTAATTAAAAACCTCAGTATGGAAGTCATCAGGGGTGGATTTTAGTCTCCTTTTTAATGCTCTCTTTTCGGGTGCATAGATGTGACACTGTTGGCCGCATGAGGAAGGCCATTAATTCCTTACTGCATAGCTCTAAGTAGGGTTGCATGCAAGTCACTTTGGAAATAATCTTCTGCCAAATGAATACATGTAAAATGCTATCCTACATAAGTCTTATTCTTGAGTGAGGTGAAAACATAGTCTTGTTATTTGCAAACACTCACACATGCATACACGTGCAGGTTAATGCTCAAGCTGACATGACTCTCAGGACTGGCTGAGTCGACAAAGATTATTTATAAACCATAAAGCTTCTGGCACAAGCTAAAAGAGCTCGAGATGGAAGAATGCATGCATAGGTACAAAGGCAGTGTGCAGAAAGCTGTCCTCATCTAATAAAACAGTTGCAACCTTTAGTATCCTGAGTTTCAAAATGATACCCATATATGACATTTTCTTCATAGATTTTTCCTCACTAATAAGCATCATTAGACTGATGATTAACAGGCGAAAACTGTTCATTTACTGTAAATGTCACATAATTACACATTAGAAATGTCACAAATGAATCATCTGTTGAACTTTATTTAAAAAAAAAAAACCTTCAGGATCATGAACATTGTTTGCTGCCCTCTGTTGGTGGAAAGCAGTATTAAAAATAAAAGCAGTACAGAACAGACACTTCTAATATTTTTTGTTTTGGAGAGAACAAGGCACGTCTTGGTTTGCACCATATTTAGCCCTTTTTTTTTTTTTTTTAACAGATTTGGAGCATTTTCAACTGCTTGTAAAACAGGATACACCTGCTCCTTGATGTGGTTCTGCATGCACACACACAGAGTCAGTCTAAAGCTCACAGGTAGGGTATGTTCCATAGCAGAGGCGTATTTAATGAGGGAGTGTCTCCTCACTGAACTTGCACAGGGAAGCCCTTTGTATTTTTGCCCATCCCAGGTGCATCCTGGGAAACTGATTTAGTACAAGTAATACGGTAACTCTTAAATGTCATGGTTTATCCATCTGTGGATCAAGACCCCTTGTCTTAACTGGGTCATGTTCTATTCTGACACTGTGTTTTGGTGTAACAGTTTTAAACATTGTGGTTCTGACACACGTTTTTGTTCTGATACCTGTCAGTGTATGAGAATCACCTGAATGCGCTTAACGTTAAAGTGCCAGGTTTATATACAATTGACTTGACTTGTACAATAAGTGGCTGTCATAAAGGGAAGGGAAATATTTCTGTAATTTGCTGTGTGCTTTAGATTAAAAAAAAAAAGCCCAAACAGATTAGTATCTGCAGTGGATTATGCTAATTTGTATTTGGAAATTATAACTTGATGCTCTGGATAACAGAAATTTGCTATGTTTATCCGGTTATATTAGCCGCTTTCCGACCAAATGGTTCTCGGGACTCGTTAGAGGAACTACCCACTGGGGAGCTACCCTGAGAACTACATACCTTCAAGGGATTTTTTTTTTTTTTCCTGTTTGCCTTCACATTGCCAGTAGGAACGCTGAAGTGATGTAACTCAGCGTGCCAGTGTAACATTAGCAAGAAATGCCAGAGAAGATTTTTATACATCTCTTAGATATGTCAAAATTGTTGTATTTCATCCATCGCATATACACTTTCACTATTGGTCTATTTGTCCATGTGCCCCCCCAAACGTGAGCTGTTTATACAACTAATGTTTTGCACACATTTTTAAAAATAGCAGTTGCCGGTGCTGCGTTGGCTTGTTTTCGACTAATCACCATACACTTATGTCATGCTTGTGCTCGGAGAGTATCTACCCTGAAGTAGGAGATAAGTCCCTCAAAATAGCATTCTAAGAATCACAACCATTCTTGGTTTCTGCAGTGCAGACACACAAAAAAGGGGAACTTCCTCAAACAGTTCTAAGAACTATAGAAAAGTTCCTCTGGATCTAGGGTTTGTTTGCTGGTTTTTGTCTCGTTTTTGATTCCATGCAGGAAAGGAGAAAAGCTCCTACTTGGGTATATTGTATTGTTTGTGTGTACAGTTTAGATTTGACCTACAGTGACTAGGTTACTAACACAGACTCTTAAAAGGTGATGTACCCCTGGCTGTTATTTTGTTCTGACAAGGTAACATTTATGTATTGAGCCTTCTTGAGGGATTAGTTTTACATGGATGGAGAACTGGGGTAAAATCCTCCTTTACAGGCTGATGCAGCAATGTGCCTTGACAGACTCAGGGGTTGTTAAGAACATGATGCTGATACTGCATAGGGCCTCCCTTTGCTCTCAAAGAATCCATTCTTCATCGCATGAATTCGACAAAATGTTGGAAACATTTCTTTGAGATTCTGGTCCATGTTGACATGAGTGCCTGACATGATTTTTCAGGTGCATTTTCATGCTGTGAATCTCCTGTTTCACCGCATCCCAAAGGTGGTGTTCTGGATTCAGATCCGATGTGACTAGGAAGGCCACTGAAGAACACTGAACTCATCGTCATGTTAATGAAACCAGTTTGAGACCACTTTTGCTTTGTGACATGGTGCATGATCATGCTGGAAGTAGCCATTAGAAGATGGTAAATTGTGGCAATGAAGGGATGCGCGTGGTCCGGAACAATCCTCAAATAGGCCGTGGCATTTAAGTGATGAATGATATTGGTATTAACAGGCCCAAAGTGTGCCAAGAGAACTTTCCCTGCACCAGCTTGGACTATTCACAAGGCAGGTTGGGTCCATGGATTCATGCTGTAGGTGCTAAATTCTGACCCTACCATCTGTGTACCCCAGGAGAAATTGAGATTCATCAGCCCAGACTATGTTTTTCCTGTCTTCAACTGTCTTGCTTTGGTGAGTCCCTGCCTGCTGCAGTCTCGGCTTTCTGTTCTTGGCTGACAAAAGTAGAACTTGATGTAATCATCTGGTGGTACAGCCCATTCACCTCAAGGTTTGATGTGTTATGCATTGTGAAATGCCTTTCTGCTCAACACAATTGTACAGAATGGTTATCTGAGTTACTCTAGTCTGTCAGCTTGAACCAGTCTGGCCATTCTCCATTGACTTCCCTCATGAACAAGGCATTTCCAGCAGCAGAATTGCTGTTCACTGGATGTTTTATCTTCATTTCACCTTTCTGAATAAACACTAGATACTGTTTTGTGTGTGAGAAAATCCCAAGAGATCAGTAGTTGTAGAAATACACAAACCAGCCTGTCTGGCACCAACAATCCTTCCATGGTCAAAATTACTGAGATCACTCCCCCACCCCACCACTCCGATGGTTGATGTGAACATTACCCAAAGCTGCTAGCCCCATCTGTATGATTTGATACATTGCACTGCTGCTACATGATTGGCTTGTTAGCTAATTGCATGAATGTGTGCAGGTGTTCCGAATAAAGTGACGTGAGTGTATAGCCTAATACAGTGATGGATACAGATTTAAAGTTAAAAAATGTCTTCATGACAGTTGTTATATAAAACATTTCATGATCCAAATGTGTGATGCGTTCGTAGGAAAGATTGTTCAAACTGATAAATTGTATTGCTTTTTGTAAATATACACCCATTCTGCATTTGATTTCCTGCAACATGTTTCAAAAAACTTGGAATGGGGCAACAAAAGACTGAGAAATCAGTCTCAGAAATTTTATTTCGGGGCAACAAAAGACTGAGAAAGTTGTCAAATGCTCAAAAAAACACCTGTTTGGAACATTCTATAGATAAACAGGTTAATTGTTGATTTGGAAAAGTTAATTTGTTCCCAAGCAAAGATGGGGTGAGGTTCACCACCTTGTGAAAAACCGCATGGGCAAATAGTTCGCCAATATTTAAGAACAACGTATGTCAAAGTCCAATTGCAAGGAAGTTAGCAATTTCACCATCAATTCCATATCATCAAAAGATCAAGAGAAATTTCTGCATGTCGGGCAAGGCCGAAAACCAACATTGAACATGTGTTACCTTGGTCCCTCAGGAAGCACTGCATTTAAAAAAAAAAAACTGACATGATTTGTATAAAGGACATGGCTGTATGGGTTCAGGAACTCTGGAAAACTGTTGTCGGTAAACAGTTAATTTCTGCATCTACAATGCAAAGCAAAAGCCATATATCAGCAACATCCAGAATTGTACATGCAGGTTTTGGAGCAGTGTTGTAGTTGAGTCACGCAACCTCAAGTCTGAGTCCAGTCTCAAGTCCCCAGTGTTCAAGTCCAAGTCATTAAAGAAAATTTTGAGTAGAATCTGAGTCAACTCCGAGAACAAGACTCCAACGGCACCATTTGACAGTGGCTGTTGCTGCCTTTATATGAAACCGTTTACAGCGCGCGAGAGAGTCCGTTTGGTGTATGCGCTGTCCAGAGTGTGCCCGAGAGTCTATCTGACGTACGCGCCAAGGCGCACAGGTGTGATGCTCTTGCATGATATTTCTACAAAAATTAATGTATATATAAATATCTTAGGCCCAATCATTATGGCATGTTACAAAAAATAATGAAAAAATCCAAGTCCTCGTCTCCAATTTATGAGTCCGAATGTAATTAATGCACGAGTCAGAGTCATCAGTGCTCAAGTATTTTTTTAGGGACGTCCCTGCTTATTCATGCAAGACCGTGCCAAGCCAGATTCTACACATATTACAACAGTGTCACTTCATAGTAAGAGTGCTGGTGCTAAACTGGCCTGCCTACTTCCCTTTGAACGTCTGGCAGATTATGAAGCGCAAAAAATAAGTGAAAAGCCTGGACTGTTGAGCAACTCAAGTCGTGTATGTAAAGCAAGAATGGGAAAGAATTTCACATTTCAACAATTCGTGTCATTTCCCACATGCTTACTGAGGTGCCCCCTTTTTTTTTTTTTTTTTTAATAAAGTAAGGGTGATGTAACATGGTGATAAATATGCCCCTGTCCCAACTTTTTTGGAATGTGTTGAAGGCATCAAATTCAGAATGTGTATATTTACAACAAAAAAAGTTTGTTTGCTACCTTAAACATCTTGTCTTTGCATTGTAGTTAAATATAAGTTGAAAAGGATTTGCATGGAGATCGTAGAACTGGTCTTAAATAAGAACTAAATATGCAGTAATATATCCATCCATTCATAATTCTGTGAAATGTACCCAATTTGTGCAGCATTTCTTTTAGGCTCGGGGGGGACAAAACTGCAGCCCTCCACCTTTTTATTTTGCCATTTCACATACTAACGTTTTTTCCTCAACCTATAATACGTAGCGTGTCTGGTTCACTTCTTGCAGTTCATCTGCTCTAGGGTTTGTTTGGACTCGGAGCCTGACCGCTTTTCTCAGCCGATCCCAGCCTGGTTGTTTTGGTCCACAGTCGAGTGCTGCTCTGCTTAGATTTGTGAGATTCGTTGGATTATATAAAGCTTGTTCTTTATAGCTTTAACATGTGATCCTTTTTCACATGACATGGTCTGTAAATTCAAACAGCTTTTCATGCTGTTTCACTTACTACGATCTCGTGTCATGCTGTTTGCAAAGTGCAGAGCTCCATTGCAAAAAGCTTTTATTGATTTTCTCCCAAAGTACCTCTCGTAATAGTTAGACCATTGTATTAAGAGACTGGTGGAGTAGAAAAAGAAATCCCTTTCCCTGGAGGTGGACAAATCGTGTGCTGCCCACTCCCATATTTTAGTTACCCGGAAACATAACTGACTAGGTTAAGAAATGGTGACTAAAATAAATATAATAATCTATCGGGAGCTAGTTAGTGTGTTACATGCATTAATAAAGGCTGAAGGAAACGAGTTTATGGTAGTCATCGTCTAACAAACTTTGTAATCTAGTTTTCATTGTGTTTGTGTCCCCAAAGAAATTCTGCAAGTCTTTGGGCAATGTTAAAGCTGTGTACTATAGTGTTCTGTCGCTGTATTGCACATAAACTAAATTAAGACTGGCTAATGTCTTAATTTCTGCTTTAGGTGGCAAGTTCTCTCGACTCAGTGTGTCGTAAGGTGGAAAGTTATATTATCAGTACACGCTAATTTATCCACCTCGTAAAAGTCATTCTGCAGGAGGCCAGATTGTGTCTCGGCATACTGTATACCATCAAGGTGTAGGCTGTGCTAGCATGAAGCGCTTTAGGTTTAAACAGCGCTGCATGTCAAATTAAAAGTCTGGATAAAAGGAAGGAAGCTATCGAAGAAGAACTGTTTCAGCCGTTTGACCTTGTTGCGACCTTGAGCCTGTTTGAATCCATTCCAACAACAGTCTTGGCAGATGCATGAACAGACACTCAGACTGATTAGCGTAGAAAACCAGAAAATATGCCTCGAGTTCCTGAACGTTTAAATGTGTAAGTAACAACTCTGGATGGCAAACAGGAAGGAAGCTATTAAAGAAAAAAATCTATATTTCATTTGGCCTCGCTGTTACCTTAACCCTATTTGAGTCATTTCCAAAATCTAATGAGTTCATCTGTTGGTTGCTGCTGATTCAATCCCTTGTTCTTGTACAGATGAGGATCTCTGATGGAAAAACATAAAGCATCCAGCACTTAGTGCTAGAGACACAAAAATCAATAACACAGACATGATCTCTGCTTGTCCCAGGTGACTGGCGCCCCATCCTGGCTGAATTCTCCTGCCTTGCGCCTAGTCTTACACCGATTTGGCTCCAGATTCACTGTGACCCTGATCAGGATAAAACTATTGCTGAAGATTCTGATGATATTCTGTTATTCTATTGTGTGTCATGATGCTCCGGTATTATTGTTCGTTGTTTTTGATGCTCAGGTAAATACCTGTGTCATTTGTACCTTTGCTACCCTCTGAGCTTCTTTCTTTTGGATGGATTTGAAGTGTGTGTGTACACAGAACGCCTTTATTGTCCCTGCACAAATGTATAGCAAAATATAGTTCTTCATAGGAAAGCAAAGCCGCTGTGTATGTGTGCGCCGCCACTCTTGGGCACTTCAGCCTAAGGACTTCCCATGTTAACCTAACTGCATGTCTTTGGACTGTGGGGGAAACCGGAACACCCGGAAGAAACCTATGTAGACAAGGGGAGAACACGTACACACAAAGGCCCCCGTCAGCCGCTGAGCTCAAACCCAGAACCTTCTTGCTGAGGCGACAGTGCTAACCACTACACCACCGTGCCGCCCAAGATGTGGACTGAGAGCTGGTTAGGGGGAGTGAGGTTTGTCATTTTATGCTTAGATCAGTAGATAATCCTGTCATTCAAGTCCCTGCTTGACCCAAAATCAAATCTCTAGTCCTCTATAACACGGTCATTAAAGCATTTCTATAAAATATAGAATATTCTGTATACAATATAGAACGTTTAAACAAACTGATCATGTTGCATTGCATGTCCATGTAAATCCTCGTCTCTATGGAAACTATATTCTTTGTCACCGGTGCGTAATGTTTTTGATCAGCGAGCCACATCAGTTCTTCTGTTTATTCATATTCTCAGATATTTGGCCATCTGACCTTGATGACTTGAGTCACAGTTAGTCGTCTCCCCCCCACACCCATATACTGTACACAAACACGTACGCCAGGCTCTCTTCTCACTCCTCCTGATTTCACCTGACCCTCTAAATCCAATTAGAGCAGCCGGAGTACCCTCCTTATCCCCTCCTCACTCTCTCGTCGGATAAAGTCGGATACAGCAGAGCAGTGTGAAGTGTTTTCTCTTTCTCTCACACACACACTTTCTTTCTCACGCTGCCTGTTTTCGGTCAGATTTGTCTTTCTCCCTCCTCAGTCTGCCTTGCTAGGGCCAGCTGCCATCTGTTAACACATTTCGCCGTTCTCTCTTTCTCCATTATTTGTAATTTGTTAAAGATTCCATTATCCTCTCCGTTACCCGTGACTGCCATCACGGGTGAAAAATTTTTTTTTTTTTAATTTCTTTTTGTGCTTTTTATCCTCCCCCTCCTCCTCCTGAGCTGCCGCCGCCCCTCGTGACCAGGAAAAACAAGGGCAAAGCATTTGCTTTCTCTCTCTCTCTCGCTCTCATTCATTCATTCTTGCGTGTCCTTTTCTGTGGATGAGATGACGGACATGCTGGATCCATGCCAGATCGGCTGTACAATGATCGATGTGGTGAGTGTAAGCGTGTGTGCAGTAGGGTGGGTGCAGCTGATGTCCTGAGGTAAATATAGTGTCGTTTGTACACAGTCCTAAAGACTGCTAGCCTCTAATGTTGTTTATTTTGGGTGGATTTAAAGTGTGCGTGTGTGAACCTCTGAACAGCCTGTTGATTCTCAAGTGGGTACCCACTTGATATAACATCTTAATGGAGCCCATACAGGGTTTTGTGTGCGCTCGCGCGTGCCTGTAGGTGTGATTTGCTAAAGTAAAGGGAGTGTTTTTTGTGTTTGACCCGTTATAAGGCGTGATTGTTTATCTGCAGAAGGTTTTTGTTTTCCGTGTGTATCTGTTGGTAGTAGCTGACGGGTTTTGCTATGACTGTGCAGTCTGAAGGTGTGTCTGGTTTTGTGCAAGCCTTTGTGTGCCAGGCATCTTGCAGTGTCCCAGAGGGGAAGGCCTTTGATTTTTGTGTGTGAGAGAGAGAAAGAGAGAGAGCGGAGTTAAGCTGCAGAGTGGTGTTCAGGTTTGGGCTGAGCAAAGCAAGATGTATTAAGCTTATAAAGCATGATGATTGTGCTATCTACACACTTTTACAGGTTAATCAGCGCAGATTTCTCTGCTCTGTGCCTATGCACGATATATTCATTTCTGTCAAATCACATGAGTAACGTTTAATTATGTTTGCTTGGCAAAATGTTGGAGACCATTTGAAGAAAGAAGGAATAGAACAGAAAATATCAACGTTCGTCTGTGAGCAAAACACATTTGGCCTTGAATGCGAACAGACGTTTTCAGAAGAATACTCTTCCACCTCACATTCCGAAAACTAACTTTTGTTTATTTGTTAAGCAAAATGTGATACAATTACTGAATTATTGTTTTGTATTGCTGATGGACTTGTAAGACATTACGAAGTATTACCTAAATTCACATTTTTCTTCCATCTTTCAGACACAGTTGCGTTTTGTTGCTACTTTCTTTGTAACCGAACCAGTCTCTCCCAGGACCGCAACACCCTGCCTTGCATTATGTTAATTTTTTCCATTCATGCTTTCAAGTTACACATTTATAGGACATGCTGTTTTTCCATTAGTATTGAAATAGCTTTTGGAAGTGACGTTGGCTTGTTTTAGATTTAATTGATGCTTCTAATGATTGATGGGAGCATTAGCTTTGACATTTCTCCATAGTTCACTTTTTATCGATGAAATCTATTCATATTTACTAAAAGGTTTTGTTGATGGTTAAGTGGAAAAAAGCATCCTTTTTCCAATTTGGCAATAAAACTGCTTTCTCAGTCATCTTGTTGGAATTGACAGAAGTTTCAATTGTGATCTTTATTGTTCAAGTTGAGGTGGACAAATCACAAGCCCAGCCGCCTGGGACAAGCGGATTTCGTGTCCAGGATATGAGATTTTATTTATCTATTTTTTATTCATATAGTAGTTGAATGGTGGACAAGTAGATTCAAGAACTAAAGAAAGAAAATAAACCTGACTCCTACTGACTTTGTCAAAACAAGCTTTCATACAGTATGTATGTTATGCGGTTAGCGTGTCCGCCTCTCGATTGGGAGATCGCGAGTTCTACTCAGTCAGGTCATACCAAAGACCATCATAAAAATGGTACCTACTGCCGTCTGGCAAGGCACGCTGCAATACAGATGCGAGTGGGAGTCAAACTCTCGCGGTTACCTGAGGACCAGCCCCTCACTGTAACCCTAGCTTGTAATGGGTGAGAGGCCGAGGGCTACGGAAACGGAGATTGGCGCCGCCCTGTGCGCCACATGGCACGGGAAGGACTTTGATTTTTTTTTTTTTGATGTACATTATGCACAATGTGTTTCACAGTGCTACAATATACATCAATGCTGTGAGTATCATGAGCTAGACGAAACTTTCTGCTAGTACAACACACACAGTGCATCATCTCGCAGTTAAGCATATCCACAGAAAATAAAGAAGCTAGAAAAATCTTATTACACTTGCAGCGCTAAGACAGAAAACCACAGTTCATACATTCCAACCATACGTTTGCTAATGATGTAGTTTCTGTCAAGGGTGCAAGCACGATGTGCTACATCAAAACTTTATCAAGAAAGGATAATGTCTACGGCTACACAGTCATCTCCTGCCATGCCTTTGTTTCCCTTAAATGTATTAACGTAATTTTACTCACTGGCTATATGTTGGCTAACACTAGTCATTTTCATGCTTGCGTTTTTCCCTGATTTGAGGGCATTTGAGCCTGGTACGTTTGGTGAAAATATTCCGTTTTCAAGCTCGGGGGCGGTCAGGAGAACCTATTCCTGGTCTTTTTGAAAATAGTGGTCTGGGGCTGACTTGAACCAAACAGTGGTACACTGGCATCAGGTACTGTGTTGTGGAGAAAGGGTTAGTGCTGTTATTGATCTATAAAAGTCTGGTTTTATACACTTGGAGCACTGTAATTAGTTTGTGGTTTGAGTGCTTGCACTGAGAGCATCATCAAAAATGCACCTCTCATGCCGAAATATCATGATCAAATATCTCCTTGTTCAATAACGGTTCTTCAGTGATATGCGACGCACCCAAAGAAGCATTGTTCTTCACCACTTGAGTGTTGGTACCATGGGAAATTATAAAAAACCACACAAAATGGACAAACCTACCAATTTGCAAACTTGCATGTACAGAAGTGATAAAGGAAGAATTAGAAATCAATTGTTGGGATCAGATTGTTGATCCATGATTTGGAAGTAATTCCTCAGTGTGAATGCAGATTAGATGAGATTAGATCGAACTTTATTGATCCCTTTGGGAGGGTTCCCTCAGGGAAATTAAGATTCCAGCAGCATCATTACAGATAAACAGAGA
>JANZLB010000005.1:33824330-33838131 GCA_026167865.1 Notarius quadriscutis
AGCTGGGATAGGCTCCAGCTTGCCTGCGACCCTGGAGAACAGGATAAAGCGGCTAGAGATAATGAGATGAGATGAGATTGACTGGGATGTAATGCTTTCAGCTAGTCCGTTAAATTTGCAATGGAAATATTTTCCTTGTATCAAAATTGTTCATATTTGTACTCAAAAAATTGCTGGTGCTTTGCTAGTATTCATGCTGTTTGATAGATTGGCTTTTATTTATTTATTTTACAGACTGAGTATAAGTGGCAATATGTATTTTTTTTGTACTAATACCAAAATAAGTAAGATATATAATATTTTTCATTAATCATATACATTACAGACACCATGAAAAGTGCATATGTGTGTTCATACACTTAGGCAACAAGGCTTATTCTTTAAAATATTGTTAGTTGATTATAAAAGGAGTGCATTATCTAGCTACATTAGGTACCTCGGATGGAGTAAAGTTGAAGTGGAGAGAAGTTGTAAGCTTTTGTCTTCACTGCGTCTGAATCCCTTGTTGTAGTGAACGATAGTGGATGATCGTCAGAAAAAACCCCAACATACTCAGAAATAATGTTATTTTCACTCACCTAGTGTTGTCTGTACATGTTTATTCTCACTTAGCCAGCGTTTGCAGCTAACAATGACCTCCTCATGCTAAGTTTTATGTTTAAGATGTTTCATCAGGTTACTTGTATTGTAGGAAGACACTGTGGTTTCTCCTCTTCATATTTTCACAGCACACAGTTTGCAGGCTGCTTTGCTTTTATAACTTGTAAAATACAACCTAGATGACAGCCATTTTGTGTTGTCGGTCCTTTAGTGTGACAACAAACACTAAATTTATGTCACATGGTACCTGAACATTTTTTATGTCAACAAGAGCATGGTACCAGACTGAAACATCCCTAATAAATACAGATATGACAAGTGTTGCCAGGCAAAACAAACCTCACCCGGTAGCGCTTATGATGAATATGAAGGAAGATATCATGAAAAAAAAAAATAGGTCCCTAATGGATACATGTGGCTACTGCTTATAAATAAAATTGTTTTCTGATCCCATGTCCATACAGTAAATATAGTACATTATATTTACTCTATGAGGCAGTAGCCACAAAAATTAAGTGCAATCCAAAAGTGAACAATTTAAAAATCAGAGAAGTAAAATATACCAAGTGTCTCCTTTATATAATTCTACTCTTACCTCTTAGTTTTCGAAACTCTTATTTCCCGGAAATGGCCCGGCGCTAGAGCTCAGTGGAACGCACTTTCCCTCTGTAATAAGCATAAACATGTCTGAAAGTGATTTTTTTTAGTCTAGTCCATTTATATCGGACGGTGAACTGACCACTCACTGGCCATTTTAATCAGAACACGTGTATGCTCATGCACAGTGTGCGATTCTTACACTCTTACATTCGTACAGTACAATGACATAGTGGCTAGCGCCTGTATTTGAGACAGTAACCAGAACAAAAACAATTTTGACCTTTTTGGTGACCTTGATCGGATGACCCTCAAAATGTTGGAGGTTCTATTTCAGACCAATGCCCATCTATCCTGAAAGTTTCATGAAGATTGATCCAGCCATTTTCCCATAATATCGTTAACAAACAAACCCCACTGAAAACAATACCTCGCCCCCTGGTGGACTCCGTCCCAGGCGAGGTAATTAACACAACACCTCCTCCTTGACCAATTAGATGAGGGCAGTGTCTAAATAGCTGTACCCAGGAAGGCTAGTTTTATTTAAAGCTACAAATTCATTTGATCTAGTCCAATTTTCTGTTAAGTACATCAAATCCCTGATCAGTTATTTGTTCATCAACAATAAGCACTTTAGATGTAAAGAAATCTAATTTTATGTCAGCGACAGCTTCTTTCTTGAGCTCTGTGTCCCATCAGCCTCATGGACTACAAACCATACCACATGACTCACATACACACTTTAGTCCATGTGACTTCTATTCAAGCACACCTGTTTTTAATCACACTCGCCCTTTATATAGTCCAGATTACACAAGCGATGACACCAAGCCTTTGGTCTCTCATTTGCTGTTTGGGATTTGACTCTGTTTTGTTTATTACTGTGATTTCTGGTTGTTCCCCATTTATCACTACTTGTTGATTGCCTGATCTGTGCCTATGCTTTGACTACATATTTGGATTTACCTTTTTGTATTGTTTGCTTGTTTTCAATAAACCAGCACATGTATCTAACCCAGACTGCCTCTTGTCCCATTTGCTCATATTTAGCAGTCCTAGCTTCAGCTTGAAGGTGCTGGCTGAGCATTTCATATGATCTAATTTTCTGTTAAATAGATTATGAAAACAAATTTACTGAGATTTACTTTATTTTTTTTTTGGTTTTGTCCAGCTATTGGAAGAGACACAGTCTTAGTTTACCATGGTTGCACTATATTGAATGAAGGTTCCTAGCAGAGAGCCAGTTTAGCCAATTTGTCTGCTGCCTGGCCCTGACTCTTGATAATCACAAATTAACTAGGCTTGTTCTAAGGCTATGACTCACAGTATATTACAACCCCAAATCAGAAAAACATGGGACAGTATGTTGAAATTGAGATTAAAACTGAAAACAATTATTTGGAAATAATCTTTGACCTGTATTGAACCCAAAATAATACAACAGCACATTATTTGATGGTTTACCTCATGAATCTTATTGTATTTTTCAAAATATGCACATTACAACCTTGATTCTTGCAGCGAATTTCAAAAAAATGTTGGGACGGTAAAGCATTTACCACTTTATAATGTTGCCATTCCTTTTCACAACGCTTAAATTATGTTTAGGGACTGAAGACACTAAATGATTAAGTGTTTCAGGTGTTATTTTGTCCCATTCTTCCTGCAAACAGGTCTTAAGATATGCAACAGTATGGGATTGTCATTGTCATATTTTCCATTTCAAAATTCACCACACATTCTCCACTGGGGACAGGTTAGGACTGCAGGCAGGCCAATCCAACATCCACACCCTCTCCTTCCACAGCCATGCCTTTGTAATGTGTGCAGAATGAGGTTTTGCCTTGTCTTGTTGAAATATCTCTGGAAAAGATGTCATCTTGAAAGCAGAATATGTTGCTCCAAAAATCTCAATGTACTTTTCTGCATTAATGCTGCCATCACAGAAGTGTAAGTTACCTTTGCCAAGGGCACTGGCACAACCCCATACCATGATAGACCCTGGCTTTTGGACTCATTGCTGGTAACAGTCTGGATGGTCCTTTTTGTCTTTGGTCCAGAGAACACTGCATCCATTTCTTCCAAAAGAGACCTGGAATACTGATTTGTCTGACCATAATACGTTTCCACTGTGTGATGGTCCACCTCAGATGTCTCCCAGTCTGGAGAAGTCAACGGTACTTCTGTAAACAGTTAACATAAGGCTTCCTTTTTGCACAGTTGAGTTTTAACTGCCATTTGTTGATATAACTCCATATTGTAGTGCTTCACAAAGTTTTTATTTGGAATGTGTTGCAGGCCTGAAATGCAGGAATGGAAGTATATTAACAGACGTGTTTAGCTTCGGCCTGCACCCTTGTCCTTTACGCACTGAAATTCCCCCAGGCTCCTTGAATCATTAAGTGATGTTATGCACCGTAGAGGGTGAAATATCCAAATTCCTGTCACAAATTTTTTAGAATGTGTTGCAGGCCTGAAACACATGAATGGATGTATATTAACAAATGAAATGAAGTTGACCAGACAAAACATGAAATATCTTAGGTTCATACTGTCTACAATGAAATACAAGTCAAAGTAAATTTACAAATCACTGCTTTCTTTTTTTATTTGTATTGTCCATATCATCCCAACTTTTTCTGATTTGGGGTTGTATATCACACATGGTACACTTGTGATGTTGGTTAAGTAGCTAAGAATTTATGTGAAAATAATGTGCTACTATGCAGTGTATGGACTACTATTTTGACAGATTATATAATCCATCCATCCATCGATCCATCCATTATCCATAACTGCTTATCTTGTACAGGGTCACAGGCAAGCTGGAGCCAATCCCAGCTGACTGTGGTGAAAGGTGGGGTATATCCTGGGCATGTCACTAATCTATTGAAGGGCTAACACAGAGACAAACAGCCATTCACAACTACAGGCAATTTAGAGTAACCAGCTGACCAAATCCACATGTCTCTGTTCTATGGGCAAAAATCTATAGGGGTTTTTCACTGACGTCACAGATTTTTGTTTGTCACGCAGTGTCTGCCATATTGCTGGGCAAACAAAGAAACATACCCATGACAGTTAATAATGAAAATTGAGACTGCTGCAGTCAGTACAATCTCTCTGAAATAATTAAAAATTTAGATTATACCAGTAGATCGTATTACATCAAAAAGCTGAAACATGCAGGCATCACGGTTCCATATAATTTACCTACAAATGTATTTATTCCACTTGAAAAGTGTACGGCAAACCAGCTACCGGATTTGGGACACTACGGCATCCTGAACTACATAGTATTTGGGACTTCGAAATACAATATTTCAAGGAAGGTTTTGTGCATGCTGGAATGTGATGGGTAATTCCCAGTAAAGAAAAATACCTTATTATGATAAAGGTAAGCTCAAAATGGACTTCCAATAGTAATAAACAAGCCAGGGCCTAGATCTATCATATTTTTTCGGTGTTTAGCCTAGTCTACATTATCAGTGCATAACAAACATGCTGCTAGTCCAGCCAAGCATTAGGTCTAATAAAATATATTGCATCTAAAGCCTACATCCAGATATACATTTTAATGTTCATGCATTTGTCATTTGGCATGTTTTTTTGTAGTGCAGTAGAGCCGTTAAATATGACACGCTTGTGTATGTACCAGTAGACTGTACTTAGTGCCAGACCATGCAGCTTTACTATCTAGATCAAAGTTCTGTCCATGTTACGCCAACTTACAGACTTATTGAATGTTAACTTGAGTACGCCTAGGCTAGATCTAAATCTATGGGATTTTTATAACTGAATGGCCTTGAGCTAGAAAAAGTTTTAGGAGAAGTAACAAGTGCACAGAGCTCTCACACTAACCTGATATAAAATGTTCTCCACACACACGGGAATACTTTGTTGGCATCCAGTCTTCCTGTTTAACTGCAGCTCGCCATTTTTCTCGTCTTTCTGGGTTTGCCAGGAAGCGGCGAAAAGTTAAACTAGGCTTTCTTCACATTTGTTATTACATCCAAAAGCACTACAGGTCTCTGGCATTGTTCTTTTAGATGCAACTTCTACAAGTTTATCTGTAGATATTTACTTAATTGGGCTTACAATCACTCGCATACACTTGTGCCGCAATTGTCCCAGCCGTTGTCAAACACAAAGCTTGCCCGGCAATATGGCCATATAAACAAATCCATAGTTATAATGACGTCATGTGAAAGGCCCCTATACAGGCACAGCGAGATCCTGCAAACTCCACACAGAAAGGCCCCAGTTTGCCACCAGATTCAAACTCGGAACCTTCTTGCTGTGCAGCAACAGTGCTAACTACTGCACCACCGTGCTGCCCTCTATATCGTACAGCAATATGCAAATTTCATAGAAGCTGTAATAAACCTTTTTTTTTTTTTTTGCCACTTTGAGGCTTAATTATTCAGAATTTGGTTAAAATTTTGCCTCCCAGCCAGCTCAAATGAAACAGAAGTTGCCCAAGGACTCCTTAAAATAAATTGAACAGAAATATGTAACTTCATGCCTTAGCAAAAATAGAAATATCAGAAATATCTTAGAAATGAACCTCATTTAGAATAAGTTTGTGAAACTGGTAGTTTATGGTCATAAGCCACAAAATGGTTGTTGGCTGAGGTGAAGTTGGTTTGTTGGCCACACACTGTCACTGAATGAACAAATCTTCCCATGTTGCTCAAAGACCGGAGAACAGAAAATGAGGGGTGACTCGGGGAAAAAGAGTAATAGGAAATGTTTGGCTTTCCATCAGAAACACGAAAATGTTTTGATCTGCCAGACTGAGTGCGGCTAGTGGACTTGAGAGCAACTATCGCCCCCTCACCCACATTCTCATGTTCATTTTTTGGGAGGAACTTTTCAACAAGTGATTTTTTTCACCTTTCAAATGCCCCCCCCAAAAATTGGGATACACTGATAAACAACATGTGCAGGGAAAAAGAACAAAGTGAAGGAGGACACGAAGAAGGAACTTTGATGAATGATGCAGCTTCATGGAGTGAAAGTGTACAGATTGCTCTCTGAAAGAGGAAAAAAGCTGAATCATAGACAGACTTTTTCATGAAATGTAGCTTTTTATTCCCGTTTTTTTTTGCATTTTTATTCATTCAGTCTCATATCTTTTCTCAATATCTTATGCATATTTTCCTTCTCTTGTCTTCTTTCAGCTCATTCTTTCCCTGTGTCCTTTTCTGTCCATCTTTCTTTCTTTCCCTCTCCACCCCCTGGTTTTTGGCTCTCCTCCACTTGCCGCACTCTTGCGGCCTCTCTGACTGTTTCTCTCCCAGAGAAAACCACTTAATGCAAACAGAAGATTTTTGTCCTCGGTTTGCAGCATGCAGTCACTTCTCTTCGGAAACGGACTTTTAACAAAATGGAGATAAATCAGTGATTAAATAGTACTGCTCTTATATCCCAGACAGAAATGAAAAAACGTCACTCATCAAAGGCAAAGAGTTGTTTTTTGTAATTATACGGATGGCCAATAAATGGCAGCACAAGAAAGGGGGAAAAACTCAAAAACACTCACAGAGCCATGGTGGATGTTTCACAACGCCCGCATGGCACCAGTGGGTTAGGAGACTTTGGGTCCTGGGAAAATGATGTGTGTATGTGTTTGTGTGGGTGAGTGTGTGGTTGTCACTGGTCTGGAAGTCTGTCTCTGAGCAAAGTCCAGCAGTGGCCAAGTGTATGAGACGACAAGACAAGAGTATTAATCTCTCTGTCTCGGTGTGTATGTGGGTGATTTGTGATTCTCGGGGCCAAGTCCTGGTCACTTATGCACAGCAAGGCACAATTATATGTTGGAGAAGAAGAAAAATGGAAATCTGAGAATTGTGCGAAAGGGGAAAAAAATAGCCTCAAAACTGAGCAACAACAAAAACACCCAAAACAACCCCCCCAAAAAAAGAAGTGAGCATTTATGAGGGTTGGTTCTGTCTGCTGGCTCACTTGCTGATCTTTAGCAAGGCGTCACTCCGGGTCAACAGCCCGGCTCCCAGACACTGCACTGGCAATTATGGCACTGTCATGGAAACTACATTAAACCGAGGAGAAAACGACCCCTCATGACTTCCAAGATTATTCTCAGGACTCCATTTGTGTTGGGCTGCAGTTCAGTCCACAAATTTGTTTGCTTGGAAAACGATGGAATGTGTATAGGGAATGCATCATAACTAATGTATCATAAACAATGCCTGGTATATTCCTGAATGACATACAATCGCCAAATCATCTAAAATGTCCAATTGCCTTGATGTGATACCTCTACACATTTCAAAATGAGATCGCAAGTTCAAATACCGATGCAACCAGAGGCCTAGGGAGCAAAATTGGTCTCTGGATGGGCGGGACGGTTGGAGTCTCTAGTATCATTTGTAACAAGTAGAGATAAATCTCTAACTCACATCTTTAAGACACGGGGAAGTCTTTAGGATGTGTCTGACTCTAAGGAAAGCACCAGTAGTCATGGACTGAGCTCATTTCTTACGCCAGGCCTTTCCATTGACCCTTGACCTTTACTCTGTGTAGCCTTAGAAGGCTTGGCAAAGGGATTTACCATAGCAGAAAGGAGTTTCCCCTGCACACACATATATACATGCTCTTACATTCATCCACATTCCCCTCGCCTTGCTGTTTACACAGGAAGGGGAGGTAGAGCTACTTCCTGTCAGAGAAGGGAAGAGTGAGGGTACGGATGGTGGTCATACATCCTGATAAGAAGAAGAAGGGATGAGAGAGAAAGAGAGAGAGAGAGAGAAACATGAATGACATCATGCTTTAAGTTTGCTGGATGAGGTTTTGGGGAGAGTCCACAGTCCAGTTTGATGGAAAAGCTGAAGCTGTCGGGTGAGGACACACACACACACACACACTCAGCTGCAATAACAAAACACTCAAATATGACAGGATCTGTGACCCTACACACCTAATGTCAAAGGAACACACACACACTCAGCACAGACTTTCTGTACTAGTGTTAGTGCCAAACGCAAATCCTGTCAGACTTGACACACTGCATAGTGCAGAACTTCTCCAAGAGTCCGTCGATGCCGAATTCCATCTTCTTTCTTCCTCCATTAACTCAGACATGAAAACTAAGCTAGTCCATCTGCAATGGCAAGTGATAAGTGCTGGTCACAATATAATAATACTACATAAGAGATTTCAACTTCCTTTGTCAATAAGAATGTAAAACTGCTTTTATGGAGCTTTGAAGCTTCAAGCCAACATTCTTACACATAAAACTCTGGTAAAGAAAATAACAGCTTAACGAGAAGACAGATGGAGTAAAAGTAATAATTTAATGTTAAAAAAAAAAAAGATCTGACTTTGAAATCAGGTACCAATAATGTTTCTGAAGTGGTGAGTTTCTGTCTTACAGGCAAGGGGAAGTTAGAAAGTGAACAGGTTTTATTGTCAGTTTTATTTGAATAAATCTCCAAATGGTTCACTCATGCATTCATGAACCCACAGCTGGGTAATAAACTTTAAACAGTGAGAGAGATGGCTAAGTGACAAAATCTACTTGCTGCCACATGCACTGATGTGTCCTCTGTTATTTTTACTGTGTGTATCATACCCCGGCCAAAATGCAGGCTGAAGAAGAAGAAAAAAGTATTTCATTTTAGGGCACCGGCTTTCTTGAAGCCCGCATCCCTAAACATCAAAACATTCAGAATATTTTTCTAACCTTGAGATGAGTTTGAAAAATCAATCGACTTAATGTTATTCTCTCCTGGTCAGGGAGTGAACTGTTTGGACAGAAAAAGCACCTCTTCCCTTTAACATCCTTCCCCTGGAGTGAAAACACACACACACACACACACACACACACACACACACACACTTTTGGCTTACGATCCCTGTGAGGACCTTACATCGACATAGTTATTACTGCAGCTAATTAAATTAACCCTCGGCTGAACCTCAGTAACCAAACAGAAACTTCTGTCTCTGAGTTTTTCAAGCAAAAGCTCGTGGGGACCAGGTAAATGTCCCCACAATGTCAAACCTCTTCGATATTCCTATCTTTATGGGGACATTTAGTCCCCACCAAGATATAAATCATGGCTGCACACACACACACACACACACACACACACACACACACACACACACACACACTTGTTTCACTATTCTTGTGAGGATAACATAATTATTATTTCAGTTAATTAATGCTGTGCCTGCACCTAAACCTAAACCTAACCCTAACCCTAACCTCAGTAATGAAAAGGAAACTTTTTGGCTTTATTTATTTATTTATTTATTTATTTGTTTGTTTAAAAACCACAACAAAAGCAATTTCCTTGTGGGGACCATCCAAATGTCCCCACAAGGTCGAAAATGTCAGATTTTACTATCCCTGTGGGGACATTTGGTCCCCAGTAGTATATAAACACACACACACACACACACACACACACACACACACACACACAAAATGTTCCAGCTATGCAAACTTCCCCGCTTTCCACAGGATCTTCCTCTGTTTTGATATTCTTTCTAATTTTATACCTAATTAATTGCTGGGTGAGTTTTTACTGCTTATCAGATGAACGCCTCATGCAGTCACTCATCAACAGCTCTGGTATTTCATTCACCGTGAATAAAAACAGAGTGAATTATGGTGAACATCAGCGTGCATGCCCAAACACCGGTACATAGTCTTGCCTGTTACTAAAAATAAATAAATAAATAAATAAATAAAAAACCTGGGAACACAATTAAGGACTATTTAGCGTATCGTTATTTTCTTCGTTACTATTTTCCAAATGAATCCACAAAAGGGTTCGTTGTTTTAATCTCAAGATTTTTGAGATTCTTTGTATAAAGTTATAAGTGGATATGGACTTTGAGTTTAGTCCTTCTTGGACAAATCTGTTTTTATTTTTGCTAGTGGTTTAGCTTCCTGTGCCAAACTCATTTTGTGGATGATCAGGAAGTCAGACAGGGAGAGGGAAGATGAGGTGGAAATGAACTAGAGCTGTTAAACATTATGACAATTCTTTCTCACCCTCTCTCTTAAAGGACAACCGTCACCGCAGACCCTCTCCAGTTCTCCAGGCCATTCAGACATGACAAAATGTCACAATCTGCTGAAAATGCGCTCCAAATACAATAATTCTCACGAGCCACTCATGTTTTAAGCCTTTATTTTTGAAAAATACTCAGTGAAATGTGTGGATGTGCAATACAAATACATTTTTAAGAACAACACTTCAAATGCAAAAAAAAAAAAAAACTATTCACATGTATAAAATCAAAATGCATATGTCCTCTTCAATGTGGGAAAATGATTCTATGAAATGAATTGTGTGTTTCCAATTACTTGTTTTGATTTAATGGCTGAGAGACTTTTTTTATTGAAAACACTTCTATTTGAAGATAATTACTACCAAAAGCTGGAAAGTTATTACTAACTCAACATGTCTCTCAGTTGCTGACTCAAAGGATTACAGAATGCACTTACAGAGGATTAATAAAATACATATATACTAAATGACCTTTTCAGTCATACGGCAAGAAAATACACAATAAATTACAGTCTTCAAGAGATCCAAATTCCAGAGATGATTTTGTGGTCTCTTTCATGAACATGACTTTCTTTGCTTGAGATACATCAAGTGCAGAATTAAGGAGTTTCGAGTGGTTTCTCATACAGTTCAAAACATTCTGACCCAGTGCAAACATAATATTTTTTGAACAATTATATAAAAGAAAGATTAAAAAAAGAAAACACGTATGTAAATACAAACCTCTCTGAGAAAACAAAAGAAACATTCACATTCTTATTGTCCCTGCTTTTGGAGCCTCATTTGATATGAACTTTGCTATGACTGGTATATACGAATATTGTAGCTGAATGTAATCTACGAAACTGTTGACAAACTGACTGTGGCCTTGAGAACTATATGTACTAAAGCCCTTAAAAAGAGGTGCAATATGAAACATCTTTTTGTAGTCTGTAATGTACACGTATTCTTCCGCAACTTCTTAAAAAAAAACATTAAAAAACAACATATAAAAAATTGATTCACTTGACACTTAGGATTAAAATTTAATCAGGCCAAAACAGTTGATCAAATCTACTGATAATCTTGCACTCATAAAAACCTCGTATACACCTGATTTTAGAACTAACATTTGCCAGAGAGTTACGTCTTTATCCAGTAATACAGGTGCTGTAGTAGACAGCGTTGCTGGCATCAGACAAGGCTGATATAAGCGTGCTGCTCTCTTCACATGCAGTGCTCCTGTTTACTCGAGTCCTGCTGGCACTGAAATACTGCTCAAACTCATGATGGTCCACTTCACTCCAGAAATCTGCTGAAGGTCCTAGGTGGCCGTTATTGTCCAGGGAGGGTGGTGGAACCTGGGGGGCAGTGGAAGTAGGAACTGGGGTGGAAGATTCTGGAGGGGGAGAAAGTTGGCCAAGTTGAGATGTGAAGGGCTGTTGTGGGGTGTTTCCATAAACTTGACCATAGTAAACACTTTGAAGTGGAGAGGGTTGTGGGACTTTGGCCTGTTCTGGGAGACTTATACTGGAATGGGAAGGGAAGAGATTGTGAGAGTTCGTAGGTTCTGAGCATTTCTCCTGCATGGAACGGCAACCTGGTGCAGGTTTCTGGTTGAGGTGGGAGTGGGAGTGGTGGAGAGAGTGGATGTTCGGGGGATGGTGGTTAGCATGGTGGCTTTGGCTTTGCTGTTGGTGCTGGTGGTAGTTGACCCAAGGTGCCAAGCCCACATCATCCTGCATGTGAGGGGGAAAGAAGACAGAGTCTCCGCCTCCCTCCTCCAGCACGTCCAGAGGAGACATCTCAGGTGTAGGGAGGCCATAGATCTCCAGATCCTGTGCACCAGATCCAGAGTGAAGATCTCGGAAATGGCCCAAAGATGGAAGAAGGTGGTGGGGATGAGGGTGCTGAGGGTAGGCATCTCCACTCCCAGAGCATCCACCTAGACCATGGAGAAGCAGGCCAGGCTCCACTCGCTTCATCTTTTTGGGCTGCTTTTTACGCCGAGGCCGGTATTTGTAGTTGGGATGGTCATGGAGATGTTGCAGCCGGAGACGTTCAGCTTCCTCTACGAAGGGACGCTTGTCCAGCGTACTCAGAGCCTTCCAGGACTGGCCTAAAAATACACGAATGCTATTATGTTTCGGGTTATTTGCTGTTTTAACTGCATTTCACAATTCTCATCTCATTATCTCTAGCCGCTTTATCCTGTTCTACAGGGTCGCAGGCAAGCTGGAGCCTATCCCAGCTGACTGCGGGCAAAAGGCGGGGTACACCCTGGACAAGTTGCCAGGTCATCACAGGGCCAACACATTGACACAGACAACCATTCACACTCACATTCACACCTACGGTCAATTTAGAGTCACACCCTGGACAAGTCACCAGGTCATCACAGGGCCCACCAGTAGATATTCAGAGATATTAATTGTTTAAACAATCATTCTAACAGGATACATGTGGGCAAAAAGAAACATCTGCCAGTCACATGTTCCAGTATTTATCATCACTTGAAAAATGAGTGGGTTCAAACAAAAGGGATATTGTTTTAAGTTAACACATTAGATATAAATATCAGGAAATTATCTATCATATTCCTTTTTTTATCTCAAGCACAAATGTCTTCAGTGTATAGCAAAAATAATAGTATTGGCCTTGGCTTTCAATACTGTCAGAGGGGACTGTACATCCACTTAGAAAAGTATGCAAGCACAATAACACTTCTCATCTCAGCTGCTTATCAATCTTAAGCCTCAGCCTCTCTGGGATGTTCTTTTTATACCCAATTATGGTACTGACTTGTTGCCAATGAACCAAATAATGATTTTTTTTTTTAGCATTACACAACTTTTTCAGTCTTTTGTTGATCCTGTCCCAAATTTTTTGAAATGTGTTGCTGACATTAAATTCAAAATGAGCATATATTTTTCAAAAAACAATAGAAATTTCTCAGTTTCAACATTTGATACATTGTTGTACTATTTTCAATGAAATATAAGATTTATATTATTTGCAAATGTTCACGTTCTGTTTTTATTTGTTTCAGATAGTGTCCCAACTTTTTTGGAATTGGGGTTGTATATGACTATTCTTTTCTGCAGCTGTTTTGCTATGTGTTCCACACTTATTGTGACAATGTACTGTATCTTGAGTGAAGATGACTGCAACCCATGTGGATACCATTATATTCCTGAACGAGGTCATCATGGTCAGAAAAAGGAAGATTCATCTTTGCTAGATGATATACTAGTCTATATACAGAGTCTGTCTCCTTCAGCACATCCTCTTGACCTTTTTCAAACAGTTCTTTCATGTGTTCTGAACATCTCATGTCCTCAAAGAGGACAAGGCAGTCTCTCTATTTTACTTTAAGGACTAGATGGGGAAGCACACCCATTCCTCAGCCAGGGATGCTGTAGATTTGACAGTACTGCAAAAAGTCAAGTCAATTTTATTTGCATAGTACTTTGAACAGGGCATTTTCTGTAAAGCTGCTTTGTCTCATCTCATCTCATTATCTCTAGCCGCTTTATCCTGTTCTACAGGGTCGCAGGCAAGCTGGAGCCTATCCC
>JANZLB010000005.1:35124195-35134219 GCA_026167865.1 Notarius quadriscutis
TTTTGAAGGACTTAGAGTGGAGCTTTCTCACCGGACTTGGGGAGGAAGTGGATCTCTCGGTGGAGGTTCCCCAGACAGGTCGAACTGGAGGTGATCGGCGCTCCCACAGTAGTACCACAAACCCTCTTTACACCATCTGGCATGCTCAGTGTGGGACAACCGTGAGCGAGAGAGTTCCATGGGTTCGTGGTCCTCTGGAGGTGGGTTTAGTTTCTTATCTGTGAGGAGCAAAGGCTGGTGTTTCAACAGCTGGTCCAGATGAATAGCCAGTTCAATCAAGGCGTCCAGCGAGAGGTTCTCATCCCTGCATGCCAGCTCACTGAGGATCTCAGGGCACAACCCCTGGCGAAAGACCACTGAGTGCTGGGTCGTTCCAGCCACTGGATGCTGTGAGGGTCCTAAAATCCAGACCATATTCAGCAACACTTCTAGTGCCCTGTGAGGTGGTGAGAAGGCTTTCCTCAACTTCGATTCCCTTGATTTCGTGGTCGAAAACTTTCTTGAAGAGGGAGAGAAACAGTTCATAGGACCCCGTTGGCTTTCCACCTTTGTTCCAGACAGCTGCAGCCCAACGGAGTGCTTTACCGGAGAGGAGAGACAGAAACTTACTGATTTTATGTTCTTCTGGGATATCTGGCATGGTGGCGATATACAAAGAGCATTGTAGCAAGAAGCCCTTACATGTGGCAGGGTTGCCAGTGAACTTTTCCAGCGTGGAGAGTTCCAACGCCAGGAGAGGAGGAGATTCGGTGCGCGCTAGGAGGGCCTGCGACTTACCTGTTGTTAGCTGCGCCATCCTGGTGTTGAGATCGGTGAGCATCTGTTGGAGTTAGCAAGCTTGCTGTGTTTACCTGAGTGAGTGATTTAGACTTTCCCTAGCTAAATCGTGTGAGTACGCAGGCAGTTACGGATATATGTGCGGCGGAAAACAGCTTAAGAATAGCGAACCAAGCCAAATCGAGAGACAGGAATCAAGGTCAGTAAACACGCTAGGGTCGGGCGATCGGCAAACAGAATATCAGAGGTAAACAGACATCGAGGAAACAAGCAACACTAGCAAAGGTCAGACTGATAGAAAAGCAGTCAGAGATATAACAAGGCTTGGTATGATTGGTGAACCAGAATGATACTTCGCATTGAGTATTAAGCAGTGTGACTGGTGTTTATATGCAGGGGCAGGTGATGAGGAAATGGATGTCAGCTGTGTGTTAGAAGGCGGGAGACAGAGGGCGCTGTGTGTTCTTGGAGTTGTAGTTTGAGCTGTCCATGTTTGTAGTCAGTTCTTCACCAGCAGGTTTACTGACACTGCTGAGGTGTTATGAATGCAACCTGGGCTTCAATAGTGGCCTTCAGCTTGTCTGTATTTTTGGTTCGGGTGTTTCTCATCTTCCTCTTGACAATACTTCATAGATTCTCAGTGGGGCTCAGGTCAGGCGAGTGGGCTGGCCAGTCAAGCACAGTAATATCATGGTCACCAAACTATTTGGTAGTAATTTTGGCACTGTGCACAGGTGCCAAATATCCTGCTGGAAAAGGACATCGGCATCTCCATAAAGCTTGTCAGCAGATGGAAGCATGAAGTGCTCTAAAATCTCCTGGTAGATGGTTTGCGTTGTCTTTGGACTTGATACAATACAGTGGACCAACACCAGCAGATGATGTAGCACCCCAAATCATCATAAACTTCAGAAACTTCATACTGGAGTTCAAATACCTTGGATTCTGTGTCTCTCCACTCTTCCTCTCGACTCCAGGACCTTGATTTCCAAATGAAATGCAAAATTTACCTTCATCCAAACAGAGGATTTTGGACCACTGAGCAGCACTCCATTTCTTTCTCTCCTTAGCCCAGGTAAGATGCTTCTGACGTTGTCTCTGGTTCAGGAGTGGATTGAAATTAGGAATGTGACAGTTGTAGCCCCTTTCCTGAAGAGGTCTGTGCATGGTGGCTCTTGATGTACTGACACCAGCCTCAGTTCATTCCTTGTGAAGCTCTCCCAAGTTTTTGAATCAGCTTTTCTTGACAATCTTCCAAAAGCTGCAGTCATCCCTTTGGCTTATGCACCTTTTTACAGCCAGCCTTTTCAGCAGTGACCTTCTGTGGCTTCCCTTCCTTGTGGAGGGTGTCAATGATCATCTTCTGGACAACTGTCAAGTCAGCAGTCTTTCCCATAATTATGGTTTGTGTGTACTGAACTAGACTGAGCGATCCATGGTATTATGCCGTTTTACTCAAACTCATAATGAAGTACTACAATATGTTTTTTTTTTTGTGCTGTAAGCCATAATTATCAAAATTAAAATAGAAAAATGCCTGAAACATTTTAGTTTACATGTAATGAGTCTAGAATATATTAAAATTTCACTTTCTTAAATAACTGATGGAAAATATTGAACTTTTTCACGATATTCTAATTGTTTGTGATGCGCTAGTGCATGTGGTGTGCACGCACTCACACACACACACACACACACACACACACACACACACATCTTGACATTTTATTTATTTCAAGTTTTAAAGTTTCTTATACTATTGGCAGATATGTTTTCTTCTATCTAGAAATAAATCCAATGTATGAAAAAATAGATATAAGTTTAATAGAACAAGAATTATAAGTCATAAGTTAATCGTAAATCATCCTATCATTCTTAAATCATAAGATTTGCGAAACAGACACAGATGCAGGTTAGGTTTAGATCTTTTGAAATTAAATGATGAGACAGGCTTTTTACAGCCCTGCAACTGCCACAGATGACAGACTTTTCTTTTTTTTTATTGTTAGAGCATTTGATTTATTTATGGATGTTGGGATGTAAAGAGAATTTCAAGAAATATAACAAAAAATGTTTCTGGAATCACTTACCTTTAAAGTTGACATCAAACATCAGAATTAGGAAAAATGTGAACACATTGACTTTGAACATTGCATTGTTGTTGATGCCAAACAGGCTGGTTTAAGTATTTCAAACAACTGCTGATTTCCTAGCTTTTCACACACTACAGACTTTAAGCACAATAGTCCAAAAAAGAAGAAAAAAAAACATCTCATAAGTGGCTGTTCTATCAGTGGAAGCTCCTTGTTGATGAGGAAGGTCAGAGGAGAATGGCCAGACTGGTTTGAGCTGACAGGAAGTCTAGGGCAAGTCAAATAAGCACTCTTTACAACCATGGTGGGAAGAAAGGAATAACAGAATACACAGTATTGAAAACTGAGATGAATGGGCTACAGCAACAGAAGACCATATCATGTCCTCCTTTTATTTTATTTTATTTTTTTTTCACCAAGAACAGGAATCTGGGTCTACAGTGGGCATAGACTCGATAAAACTGGACATTTGAAGACTGGAAAACCACTGCCTTGTCTTTTTCCAGTATTATTTGTGTGCTTTGTGTTTATGTTACTGATATATAAAGGCAATAACAATTGGCCTATGACACTGTTAAATTTAACATTTGTCCTGTTCTAAGGTAACATATTTCTTAAGCAATGCTTGCTGGTTTTAATAAGGGAACATGACAGTGTTATGGCCCTGCAGGACCGAAACTGATTTAATTAAATATTTTTATGAATGTGAAAGGTGAGTTTTCATTTGATGTCATCCCAAGTCCATGTAAAAATGACAATGTAGGGAAAATTTAGCATACTATTCCTGTAATTAACATTGTTTGTTTGTTTGTTTTTAGGTAAAGCCAGATAAATATTTTACATAAATAATGAGTTTCCTACAATCACAGGAGCAGATTTTATACAGTAGGATTAAGATACTTTTTCCACAAAGATTTTCCATGGAAACATCATAACTCAACCCAAGTAACAATCAATAATGGAGGACAATGATCTTATATTGAACTGCTGTGTCAGCATATTCATTTGCATTAGCAACTAAAAGAGCTTTAATGGTCTGCCTTTTTCATTATTTTTTTTCTACTGCTGATGTGCAGTTGAAATGAGAAAAAAATCTATTGTTATTATTAATGCAATTACTGTTCAAATCAGTTGTATGTAGATTTAATTAATAACATGAATACTAATTAAATAATAACTCCAGTGTACTGATGGATTTGAAGAACTATCCTTTTAACATGCAAGCTTTTGTGCAGACTTCTGTGTAATTGCTATAAAACACATACACTGGAGTAAACTGCTGGCCACCTAATCCTACTTCAGCCTTAATCAGTGTTGTCAACATTTCCATAAACTTGTGGGTTATATGACTGTAATTAACCTTACTTAGCAGGGGAATGTGGTCTGAAATGTTGTGTGGTTAATTTGTTAGGCTTTTTGTGTGCCATAGTAACTGAATGTTAATTAGAGTTCATATGAGTCAATTAGGCTTTGGCTTTGAGTGAAAATTAATGGAGCTGATGCAGCAAGTGACTGTTGTATCAAGGTTATTAAATTGCTTGTCTTTGCCATGATATGCTTGATCAAGGGTGGTTGCGAGTTTCAACAGCTTTCCTAGTACAGTAGGTAGTAAAGTTTCAGTGCACATTCTTTCACATTTTTAACAATACAAGATAATATTCCAGCTCAGTGTATTTTTGCCCAGTCTTGCTCTATCGCCAGTTTGGCACAACTACAAAGCAGAAGTATGAGGGTGTACCGTGTTTTAGCATTTAATTGATATTGAGTGGGTTCTACAAATAGAAATCAATCAAATGTCAAGCCTGTAAGACAAACTGAAATTACCAATGCAAAAAAGACTGCAAAAAAATTATTCAGTACCAAGTTGAAATATCTTTAATATACATTTACATTTATGGCATTGAGCAGAAGCCCTTATCCAGAGTGACTTATATAAGTGCTTTGAAGTCTCTATCCATAAATACATCCTGATATTGGTTCACAAGGTCATAGACTAAGAATACCATCATTGTAAAAACCTTTTGGGGGAAGTGATATAGCAAGAAAAACAGAAAGACAACACAAAAATTATTAAAGTGCTAATTTAAGTACTTAACACCGAACAAAACCCTTGGTCGTCACTTCATTTGCCCTGATTCCCCCCCCCCACACACACACACACACTTTCTCTGGGCGAAGCCATTTTCACTGCCTTTCTTTTCTTCCTGTTACTTTAATCTTTTCCCATGTGAAGCATTCCGCTGTGAAGTGGTCTTCATAAACCACCTTGTGTCTGCTGACACAAAATTTGTCCACAGTGTGACCTGTGCCAATGAAATGCAGCCATTTCATTGCTTGTAATATCCACTTCTAAAAGAGCAATATTCTTTGTAGGATTGGGGTGGGCAAAAATTATTTCCTTTTGCAATGATCAGGCTTATTTTTAAACCCAAACACTTGACACTCAGACATCTTCAGGGTTGTTTACAACAATTTAGAAGTGATGTATCCACTACATACACAATACACTACATGTATACACTACACAGCGGAATCTATGTCTAGATAAGTTATGTGGTGAGTAAATTACGTCACAGTCTCAGATTATCTCACATAATTTGTACTCAGAGTATTTGTACCAAGGAGAAAGTAAGATGGCAGCACCCAAGGAAGTTTTTTTTTTTTTTATCTGTTCACAGTATATGGGTACAAATATGAACAAATGAATATGTGAACATGTCTTGAATACATATTATCTGTCAGTATAAAGGAGTTTATTTTGGGGGGGTTGTTTGGCTTTAAGCTAGAGGTAAGTCTTTAGATGTCATTTGAAGACAACCACTGACTGCAGTGGTGTTCATTCCACCACCTAGGTGCCAGAACAGAGAAGAGTTTTGATGCATGCCTTCCTTTACTCTGAGAGATGGTGGGACCAGTCAGGCAGTGTTAGAGGATTGTAGTGCATGTGCAGTGCAGGGTGTGATTAGTGCTTTGAGGTAAGTGGGTGCTGGTCCATTTTTGGCTTTGTAGGCAAGCATCAATGGTTTAAATCTGATGTGGGCAGCTACAGGAAGCCAGTGGTGGAGGTGCAGCAAAGAGTTAGTATGGGAGAACTTAGGAAGGTTGAAAATGAGTTGTACAGCTGCATTCTGGATCAGTTGCAGGGGTCAACTGGCGCTTAGAGGTAGACTTGTCAGGAATGAGTTACAGTAGTCCAGTCATGAAATGACAAGGAACAGAACAAGCACAGGACTGGACTGTGTGGATAGAAATGGATGAATCTCTCTGATGTTGTAAAGAAGAAATTATGATGAGCATGATACGTTAGCAATGACACACTGAAAAGGAAAGTTGATTGTCCATGGTTATCTCAAGCTTGCATGCAGTAACCAAAGATATATCAGAGAGTTGTCCAGGGAGACCACAAGATTCTGATGAATCACCTGGGATGAACAGCAGTTCAGTTTTCCTGGGATTGAATTTCAGCTGATGAGTTGACATCCATGATGTGAGACATGCAGAATTGAGAGTGGAAACATGATTGTCTGAGGAAGACAAGGAGAGGATGAGTTGAATGTCATCCACAATATAGGTGGACTTACCTAATTATTTTCATTTTCTAATGCTAAGTTTTATATTGTCTTGTTCTATTGGCAGATACATTTCCCCCGGCATTACATAATCAGAAATATTAGATAAAATATTACTTAAACTCACTGGAGGCTTGAGCTGAGTGATGTGGAAGGTTGGGTGAATATGGAGGGAACTGGAGAGTTTGAGATGAATGGTAGAGGGATTAACGATGCTCTCAATTTCAAAGGGACCAATGAACTGGGGAAAGAGCTTCTTGGACTGGGCCTTGAGAGGGATGTCCCGAGCAGAGAACCAAACCTTCTGACCAGGCTGGTAGTTCAGGACAGGGGCTCTGTGCCGGTCAGCCAGGTGCTGGTTGCAGTCAGAAGAGTGGAGGAGGACCACCCAAGTGTCTTTCCAGATCCTCCGGCATTGGCGTAGGCAGACCTGAAACAAGGGCATAGCAATCTCACCCTCATGGGTGGGGAACAGTGGTGACTGGTACCCCAGGGAGGTTTTGATGGGTGCCATGCCCATGGCCAAGCTGGTGAGGGAATTGTGTGCATACTCAATCCAGGGCAGGTGGCTGCTCCAAGCAGAGGGTTTATTGGTGATGACAGTGCAGGGTGGCCTCCAGATCTTGGTTGGTGTGCTTCATCTTCTCACTGGTCTGTGGATGGGACCCAGAGAAGAGGCTGGCTGAGGCACTGAGGGCATGCCAGAAGGCCTTACAAACTTGGGATATGAATTGATGACCCAGGTCAGAGATGATGTCAGCAGGGATGCTGTGAAGGTAAAAGACATGGTGTCTGAGTAGCTCAGCTGCTTCCTTGGCAGAGGGAAGCTTAGGTAGTGTGACAAAGTGGGTGGCCTTGGAGAAATGGTCAATGATGGATAGAATGATGGAATTCCTTTCAGAAGGGGAGAGACCGGTGATGAAATACAGCATGATGTGAGACCATAGGCAACTGGACACAGGGAGAGGGTGCAATAGTCTGGCTGGAGACTGATGGGAGGCCTTACTGTGGGTACATACTGAGCAGGTGACCATGTAGGGCCAGGTGTCAGTGTCCATTGACAGTCACCAGAAATATCTCTTGAGGAATGATAATGTATGGCTGGAGCTGGGGCAGATGGTAAAATGGGAGTGATGGGCTCACTGGAAAATCTTGGAGTAAGATGAGTTGGAAACGAAGAGTCACCCTGGGGGGATGTTGCTCAGGTCAGGATGGGTGTGCTGGGCTTCAGCGATTATGCTTTGGATTTCCCAGGAGAGTGCCACCACTACCCGGTTGGGGGAGACTATGGTGTCAGGGTTGGACAAGAGGTTCTCAGTGGTGAAAATACAGGTGAGAACATCTGGTTTGGTATTTTTTGAACCAGGGCAATAGATGATGGTGAACTCAAATCACCCAAAGAACAGGGGCCATCGGGCTTGGCAGGAATTCAGCTGCTTGGTGAACTTGATATACTCTAAGTTCTGATGGTGTGTCCAGAGCATGAAAGGTTGTTCAACCCCCTCCAGCCAATGTCTCCATTCTTTTAAGGTGAGTTTCACCACAAGGAGCTCTTGGTTGCTGACCTTGCAATTACGCTCAGTAGGAGTGAGCTGGCAGGAGAAGAAGGCACAAGGGTGTAACTTGTGGTCTGATTCACAGCACTGGGACAAGACGACTCCTACTCCCAAGTCAGAAGTGCCAACCTCCACAACAATTTGCCTCACAAGATTAGGTTGGTGGAGAACAGGAGCCTCTCCAACTCCTCAAAAGCCTGCTCTGTTTTGGGAATCCACTGGAAGGGTTTGATGGTGAGTATGAGCTGTGTCAAAGTGCAGCAACCCAAATGAACTCCCAAATGAAGTGTTGGTAAAAGTTTGCAAACCCCTGGAACTGCTGCAGCTGCTTGTGGGAACCAGGCATGGGCCACTTCACCACAGCTCGTATCTTCTCAGGGTCTGCCTTGACCTAGCCCCTTTGCAGAATGTACCGCAGGGATGAGGCAGAGGGGACATGGAATTCACATTTCTTCACCTTGACATATAACTTGTTCTCAAGCAACCACTGGAATATGAATCTGGCATGAATCTGGCATACCTGGACCTTATACTGTTGGGGACTGCAGGAGAAGATGAGGATATTATCTAGGTAAACAAATACACACCTGTTGATAAAATCCCAGAGGACATCATTGACTAGACACCAGAAGAATGTGGGGGCATTTGTGAGTCCAAACACCATGACTCTCTAATTGAAGTGACCCAGAGGAATATTAAATGCAGTCTTCCACTCATTGCTTTCCCGAATCTGGACTAAGTGGTATGCATTGCAAAGATCAAACTTAGTGAATATGGTGGCACCCTGTAGAGGCTTGAAGGTGGAGCTGATAAGCAGTAGGAGGTACTTGATCTCAATGGTTATGTTGTTCAGGCCATGGTAGTCAATACAGGGGTGCAGGGATCCATCCTTCTTTTTAATGAAAATGAACCCAACTCCAACAGGGTATGAAAATTGTACATTTCCATGGTCTCCCTCTCTGGGCAGGACAGATTATAAAGGCAGCTGGATGGTAGGAGAGACCCAGGGAGGAGGTTGATGGCACAATCATAGGGATGGTGTGGAGGTAAGGACAGGGATTGGTTCTTGCTGAAGACCTCTCCCATGTTGTAGTAGACTGCAGGGACTGTGGAGAGATCTCAGCCTTTGGAGGGTGGTAAGATAGATGAAAGCCCAGGAGGAGACTTGGCAAAGGAGATGCAGTGGCAGTAGCAGTGACAGCTTCAGCCAACACCTTGCTGGAAACCCAGTCCACTGATGGAATGTGTAAGGACAGCCAGGGGTGTCCAAGGATCAAGGAGGTGCTGCAGGAGGAGATGAAGTGTAAGCTCACCAATTCTCCATGGCTCCCAGATAGAAGAAGGTGAATGGGCAGTCTGGTGAGTGACCTTGAATGACAGCCAACCATTGAGGGCATTGACCTGAAGAGGTGATGGAAGGGGTTCTTGAAGAAAGCTGATCTTCTGAGTGAGGGTCTCATCCAGGAAGTATCCTTCTGCCCCAGAATCAATGAATGCCTGAAGCTCCCAGGAGATCTGGTTGAATGAGACCATGGCAAGAAGTTGCAGATGTGGATGTGGAGTGGAGAAGTGAGGAGTAGGGCTCACTAGGGTCCCCAAAGTTACTGGCAAGCCTCCCTTTTGTGGGAGAGGGAGGCAGAGGGAGATCAGGTGACTGACCTGCCCACAGTAAAGACATAACCTTTCCTGCATGCCCCTTGACCTCTTGAAGGATGTAGGTCAGGTTCAGCCAACCTACATGGGCTCAAAGCTAGAATTGGAAGCTGGGGGTGAGCCAAGGAGGAGATGGTGGTAGGGTGGCTGGGCCATGGCCAAGGAGGAGATGGTAGTAGGGTGGCTGGGCCATGGCCAAGAGTGTGAGACTGATGGTGGAGTCTGGGTAGGTTGCCCCTGTTTCTCCTAGCACTGTTCCCTCTGGTGGTTGCTCAGATAGCTAGCTCAGGAGCTCAATGCATCCAGCCCCTACAGGCCAATCAGTGAATAAGTGTTTTGCTGTGTGGCAAAAATATTCAGTGAAGTGTTGTTTGTG
>JANZLB010000005.1:35581184-35592551 GCA_026167865.1 Notarius quadriscutis
TTCTGAAGTGTTCCTGAGCCCATACAGTGATTTCCACTACAGACACGTGTCTGCTTTTAATGCAGTGTCGCCTGAGGCCCTGAAGATCACAGACATCCAATGTCAGTTTTCAGCCTTGTCTCTTGCATACTGAGATTTCCCCAGATTCTCTGAATCTTTTAATGATATTATGTACCATAGATAATGTGATCCCCAAATTCTTTACAATTTTACATCAAGGAACGTTATTCTTAAATTGGTGCACTGTTTACCCACGCAGTCTTTCACAGAGCAGTGAACCCCTCCCCATCTTTACTTCTGAGAGACTCGGCCTCTCTGGAATGCTCTTTGTATACCAGATCATGTTATTGACCTTTTGCCAATTAACCAAATTTTTTTTTTTTTCAGCATTACACAACTTTTTCAGTTTTTTTTGCCCCCATCCCAACTTTTTCTGAAATGTGTCGCTGACATCAAATTCAAAATGAGCACATATTTTTCAAAAAACAATACAATTTCTCAGGTTCAACATATATGTTGTCTTTGTACCATTTTCAATGAAATATAAGGTTTCCATGATTTGCAAATTATCACATTGTTTTTATTTACGGTTTAAACAGCGTCCCAACTTTTTTGGGAATTGGGGTTGTAAAAGGCTGTTAAAATAGCACATGAATTTGAAAAGTACTCTTTTCATAATGTTCCCTTTTTTATCAACCTCCATTAAGTATATGCCTGAGCTTTTGGTGCTTCATGTTTTTGTGATATTCAACTGCAGTACATACAATAACTTAAGTCACAATAATTTGATTTTATTAGCTTACCTCGTATGAATACTTCATTTCTGTATTAGGGATAGAGGAAATATTGCCATTTATTTTCTCTGTGACATCATCATGCACCATATATTTGTTGTCAGATTTCTCCATTTTTCTCTCTTTGACACTGCCATCACTGCAATCGTCAATCTCCAACACCTCAGATCACCAAAAACATACAGATATAAGCAATATAGTTTAGTTTTCAAGACCAGATATTTGTGAAATATGAAATCATGACATTAATTAATTTGAAATTGTAACTTTAAACCAATAAGCACATTTAGCACTGTGTATTTTGTTGAGAAAAGTTTAAAAAAAATACCTTTGGATATAAAGTATTAGTCCATATGACATCATCATCATCATCGTCTACAAGTATCAGTTCTGAAATTTCTTTCGTTGTGGACAAATTCAACCACAAAAACAAACAAAAAAAAACCAATAAATCTTTCATACTTTACTCTCTGCCATCCACGTGAAAACACTCAGTGAGAAATTATTTGGTAAAACAATCATGTTATTAACCTGGGTTTTTCTTTTTCATCTCCGTGTCTGGACCAGAGGCACTGGCATTCGTCTCCATAAAAGAAACCTCCTCATCTTCAGTCAGATCAACAACATCTGAGAATCATAATAGGTCTCAGTTTAAAGCAAAGTTTGAGATGATCAGTGCAAACAAATTAAGCTTATGTTCTGCTCATTCATTCATTCGGTCTTTTCATGAAAATGAAATGATGCAGGTGTGTATACTATTCATTCATCTTCAATAACTGCTTTATTCTGTTCAGGGCCATGATCACACACTTCCCCAGATGTGAATATGAGAAAGTAATAATTACCTGATGTTGAACTCTCCTTGGTCTCAGGGCTGAGGGGGTTTGACAGGGTACTTCTGTAGGAGCTGGTGTCTGTAACATCATCATCATGCACCATGTCTTTACCATTAGAGATCTCCATTTTACACTCTTCCACACTACTATCAACACTTTCAAACACCTGAGATCACAAAAAAAAAAAATAATAATAATAATAATAATAATAATAATAATAATAATAATAATAATATCAGACGATGCCCTTCAGTTTTATAAACCAGATATTCCTGGCCAGGGTGTAAATTATAGGTGCACAAAACCTTCCAAATTAAATACTTTTAAAACGGTTACTATAACTGACTAAGACAAAGGCAAATCGTATGCCTGAATTTAAGTTTTCAGTACCCACATTCATGAGTCTAGACTGGAATTCCTCACTCATATCTACAAAATGTCCTGTTTAGTAACTACGTCACTGTAGTTCCTACATATTTCACAGTAATTACTGAATAATATTTAAGCTATATAACTACATAATACATTGAAGCATTTAAAATACATTAATGGACTACGTGTGGCTCTAGGCTTTGGTAAGCAACTCCAACAAACGAAGGAATAAACACAAATTTCTATTTTGAACTGTGATCAACAATGTGTCATACTTTAGCTTGTAGATTAACAGGATGAACTAAAATGAACTAACATGAAGTTCATAAACGTGAAGTCTTTCATTGGTCACTCACTTGTGCAAAAATCTTTTCCATTCCCAGTGTCTTGGGCAAAGCCAGCAGGCTTAGGATCAGCTTTCGAAAGAGAGATGTCTTTCCCATAAGCCCCAGCTCTGCCTTCCAGTACTGTTCCAGTGACTGTACAGCTGGACTGGTGAGTACAACTTCACGCTCAGCAAACTGATACTCAAGAAACTCATTGGTTAACAAGCTGAAGCCTTCTCCACTTGTACAAAGACCAAACTGGACACCTAAATCAGATACAGCCTTCCCAATGATTTCCAGCTTGCCTTCTGGGCTTAAGAGGGCAGCCATGTTTCTCAGAGTAGAACCAGGCATGGGTAAACTCTTGACAATACTGGAACTAACTGCTGTGTAGAATGCAACAGCACTGTTGTAGAAAAGTTCATCATTTGCATCATTTTGACGAAGATATTCAACCACCTCTTCACCAACGTTCACCTTGTCTCTTGGTAGATGTTCCATCATGTCCTTCTTTGGTGAGCCCAAGTTACCTCTCCTGAGGAAGCACTCCACAGCTTTGGGAGTGAGGAAACTAGACATGTAAACATGAACTAAACTACAGGCATCTTGAAGCAACGTTCTTACATCTTTACCACAATCCAAGCTCTCCTGAAATTTGCAGAGAGGCTGCAGGGCATGGCTCAGAAACAGGAAACTCAGTCTTAATGTCGTATCATTGAGGAGGCAACAAATTTGCCCATTTGTATTGGTGCTGGCATGCTGAGAATTAAAGTATTGTAACAAGTCTGACCATGCTATGGCCATTTTGTAAACTGTTGTTCTGAGGCTGAGACAATCAGATCTCAAAGGAGTGAAACTGAACTTCAAATTAGCAAGCTGTTCCTTCAGAAAGTCTGGTAGAGACGGGAAGAGCCGGTGGATTTCCTTGATCAGTTCCTGGATCCGTGCTGACAGCTCCATTGCCATAATGCCACTGTGACACGCTTGTTCGGCAACACCAGTAAGGCTGCATAGAAAAACAGTGCTTGGATTCAAGGCTCTCAGGCCTGAAATCAGCTCTGTTAGATTGGATGCATTGGAATAAAATGCTGCAAGGTTAGCGAGAGGGATCTCAAACATTTTAAGAGTCTCCACAACACCGTTCAATAAGGTAGACTGTATCTCCTCAATAACATTGAGCAGCCTCACTTTGGTTTCTCCAGCAGTCTGGTCGAAATACCCAATCAAGACCACATAAGCTTTCTCTGCTTCGTGGTACATATATAAACAGTAAGGGGCCTGTTTACAGAAAGCTGCAGTGTCTTTAAAGTATTTTCGGCCCAGCACTTCACTGGCTTTGCGACATGTTCTAGAGGAGTCTGTGCTGGCTGAAACAGAGGGACAGTATTTCTTGATAAAACATCGCGCAGCCCGGCTTGAGTAAAAAGAGTCTGGAACGTTTCTCTTCACTTTTGTGCCAGCATTTTCACTAATCTGGTCTGGAACCACTGCTGTAAAGCAAAATGCATGAGAAATGACCAGATGTTTTATGTAATCTGAGATTCTCAGTGTGGGAAATAAGGTCGGACCGGCTGACATTTACCGGTAATTTTTGCATTTGTATTTCAAAAGCATCGGACCGGAAGGTCAATAAAAATAATTTGGGGGCTTCCGGTATGCGCAGGGAGAGGCAAGACGTATTCGGGAGCTCTCTGTGAACAACGTTTAAAATCTACCTTTAAAACGAAGCTTTGGCGTTTTTTTTTCTTTTCTTTTAAGTTCCGTTGCTGTTTATCTTTAAGTTACAATTATGCCGGGCAAAAAACCTGGCAAACAAGGAGAGTCAGATTTATCAAGTGCGGACGCTGAAGGCAAAGGCAAGACAGCTAGCACATCAACAGAGTTAGCTAACTCAGCTCAACTTACCCCTGCCTTGCTGGAACAGTTGCTCACTACCACTCTTCGAAAAGAGATCGCAGAATTACGAACTGAACTTCTCGCAGAACTCCGCAACTCCCAAACAGCCCTCAGGTCCACCCTCGACGATCACGAAGATAGGATTTCGTCAATGGAATCAGCACTCACTGAAATGTCAGCTAGCCTCCAAAGGTCGGAAACACAGTGTGCTAACTTGCTCAAAGTGAACCGCTCTCTGCAACTGAAAGTGGATGACCTCGAAAATCGTTCGCGTCGGATAAACTTGAGGGTAATTGGTATCCCAGAGGGTTCGGAACAGGGACGACCTACTCAATTCATGTCGTCATTTTTCACTACTCTTTTTGGAGATGGAGTGCTGTCTCGACCACCAGTGATAGAGCGAGCCCACCGCGCTCTAACCAGCAAACCACCCCCAGGCAAGGCTCCGCGAGCCATGATCGTCCGCTTTCACCACTTCCAGATGAAGGAAGAAATCGCTCGTCTGGCTCGGCAAAAACAAGGCAAGCTTACGTTCAACGACAACCCCATCCTTATCTTCCAAGATCTGTCAGCTGACCTTTCCCGGCGTCGTGGGGAATTCAGGGACGTGAAAGCTCAGCTGTACAACGCCGGCGTAAAATTCCACCACAAATATCCCTGCCAGCTAGTTGTGTTTTTCCAAGATACAGAGCATTCCTTCGAAGACCCCATCTCTGCCTCTGCCTTTTTCAAGGACAAGATACAGACACTGAGCGTGAGCGAAGCAGAGCCAGCTACCTAGAGTAGCCGTGTCCAGGTATACCCAAAATTTGTGTGGCTATCTGCGCCTCTGTGTATAGGGCCTCCCTATAACATTTAAGACTTAAAGGGCCCTTTTTTTTTTCTTTTTTATTTCTTTCTTTTCAGCTTTATATTTCAAACATTTCTACTATACAGTACTGTTATTACAATGCATGGTCCACAGTCATTTTCTGGGTCTATACACTGCTCTTCTTACTATGCATGGTCCACAATCACTTTCTGGGACTATACACTACTTTTGTTGCTATGCATAGTCCACAATCATTTTCTGGGACTGAGTGTCAGGAGGACATCATGCAGGACTGGTCCTCCTCCTGTTCATGTTCAGACAGGCTTTAGCCTATAGGCCCTATGTGTTCATCATGTGTGGGTGCCTGCGCGTCGGAGGTGTACGTGCGTGATCATATGCCTGCTCATATATACAACTTTTTTTTTTCTTCTTCTCAGCTTCATATTGCAAACGTTTTGCCAATTATACACACTACTGCTATGAATCGATACATGGGCCCATGGCTATGACAGGGCCTATGGCTCCTTTGCCCATGTCCAGACAGGCCTATGTGTTTTTTTTTTTTTGCTCTCATTCTTATTATTTACAGGAACTTTATTCTTAGCATTACACAATGCTTCATAGTATTTCATCTATGTTCACAGTGTTCTCAAAGATAGGTTTTTCTTTGAGTATGTCTATTGTCAGTTTGGGCTACAGCGCTGACAGGGTTTTTTCCCTGCCAGCAGAGGGGTGCATTTTGACCCCTCTCTTTTTAGTTTGTGTTTTTGACTTAATTGTACTTTTTTCAGTTTTCATTTCGTTTTTGAATATTTTGTTTCTTCTGCCTTTTTGTTTTTCCTGTTGCCTTTCCCCTCTACTCTCTGGATTAATTCACTCTGTCAGGTACAAGATACATCTCCCCATTCTTCTCATATTCATAACATAATGAGTGGCGCGAGCAGCAATAGAGACGGTTCAGTTACTTTCCTGAGTTGGAATGTGAAGGGACTCAATTCCCCAGTTAAACGTAATAAAGTTTTCAGCCACATCCAACAACTTAAAGCAGACATAATATTCTTACAGGAGACACATCTTGTTGTTGCTGACCACCATCGTTTACGTAGGAGCTGGGTAGGCCAACAATTTCACTCCAAGTTTCAGAGTAAGGCCAGGGGTGTCTCAACACTTATACGTAACACGGTCCAATTCACACCATCTAGTGTACTTGAGGACCCATATGGGAGATATGTCATCGTATCTGGTCTCCTGTACACCACTAAAATCACTCTCGCGAATATTTATGCACCTAACTGGGATGACCATAATTTTATTTCTAAAATCATTTCTCTTCTTCCTGACCTTAATACACATCATTTAATTCTTGGAGGAGACTTCAACTGCGTTTTACATACTACTCTGGATCGCTCCTCCACTAAACCAGCACCCACTTCACTTACAGCTAAGGCCCTCCAAGCCTTCTTAGATGACTACTCCATCTCTGATCCATGGCGTTTCTCTTTCCCCACGGCGCGAGAATTCTCCTTCTTCTCTCATGTTCATCGCTCCTATTCCAGAATTGACTACTTTTTCATAGACCAAAAACTTTTATCCATTATCAAGTCCTGCTCATACAAGAGCATTATTATTTCAGATCATGCCCCACTCCTCCTAACTCTTCTCATATCAGGTAAACCCCCCACCCAGAAAACCTGGCGAATGAACCCCCTCATACTATCAGACCATGACTTTGTCCATTCTCTCACTGCTGCTATCGACATGTTCCTACAGATTAATTCCACTCCAGACACAACCTCGTCTATCATCTGGGAAGCACTGAAGGCATTTATACGTGGCCGTATGATCTCTTACTCATCATTCATCAGTAAGCAACGTAAATCTCGTTTACTGGAACTATCTAAGGACATTCTTAACATAGACAAGCAATATGCAGTCTCTCCCAAACCGGAACTATATGGGCAGAGGATTGCCCTCCAGACAGAATTCAACTTACTATCCACCAATCAGGCTGTCCAGATGTTACGGAAAACACAGCAATCATACTTTGAATTTGGGGACAAGCCTAGTAAACTCCTGGCTTTGCAATTAAGACAGCGTTACTCTCAAAACTTAATCACTAAAATCAAATGCCCAGACTTAGGTATTATCACTGACACGTCTAACATCAATAACTGCTTTGAAAACTTCTATAAGGAGCTATATCGCTGTGAATCAACTACTGACCAGGTGCGGATTGATGCATTCCTTAATGCCCTCCCCACTCCCTCAATAGACGAAGACACCAAATCACAGCTAGATCAGCCTCTTACTGTAGACGAAATAGCCCAGGCAATTAGGTCTATGCAAAGTGGTAAGACCCCTGGGCCAGATGGGTTCCCCATTGAGTTTTATAAAACATTCTTAGACCATCTGACAAAACCTATGCTTGACATGTTTAATGACGCCCTCAAAACTGGCCTGCTACCACAATCCCTCCGGCAAGCATCAATCTCTTTGATTTTAAAGAAAGATAAAGACCCTCTTGAGTGTAGCAGCTATAGACCTATAAGCCTCTGCCCAGCGGACGCTAAAGTTTTGGCGAAGGTTTTGGCGAGGAGATTAGAGTCAATCTTGCCTCAATTAATCCATGGTGACCAAACAGGCTTCATAAAAAACAGAATGTCCTTTTTTAACATCAGACAAGTACTAAATACTGTTTACACCAACTCCGCTCATGGGTCCAGCGAGCTTCTTGTCCTACTAGATGCCGAGAAAGCATTTGACCGCGTCGCGTGGGACTTCCTGTTTGCCACCCTGCGTAGATTCGGTCTTGGAGAGGGATTTATTGCCTGGGTAAAACTTCTCTACTCATCTCCCCTGGCATCGGTTCGTACAAACGACATACACTCCCCATACTTTGAACTTCATCGTGGGACTAGGCAGGGCTGCCCTCTTTCCCCACTCCTCTTTGCTCTCTCCATTGAGCCTTTGGCTATAGCTATACGCACAGACAGTAGAATTTATGGTATTACAAGAGGAGGGATAGAGCAAAGAATTTCTCTATTTGCCGACGATATAATACTTTACCTCTCTAACCCAACCATCTCACTTCCCCAGGTTCTTCATTGCATTCAGCAATTTGGCATGATCTCTGGATACAAACTAAACATTAACAAGAGTGAACTCTTCCCTTTAAATATTGCTGCGGATGCCCTGCCCCCATCTGCTGCCCCTTTCAAGCTAGCTAAGACCGAATTCAGATACCTTGGAGTCACAATCACTAGAAAACTTTCAGACATATACAAACGCAATTTCATATCCATCCTAGAGCGCACCAAACAGGACTTTGCCCGCTGGTCTTCACTGCCCCTTTCCCTTACTGGCCGTGTAAATTCAGTGAAAATGAATGTGCTACCAAAATTTCTTTATCTGTTTCAAGCACTCCCCATTTTCATTCCCAAGTCCTTTTTTAAAACCCTAGAACAGTCAATTACCTCCTTTATATGGAATAAAGGCCCAGCCAGAATACGCAAGTCAACTCTACAAAAGCCAAAATCATCTGGTGGGCTGGCCCTCCCCAACTTCCAAATATACTATTGGGCAGCAAATATACATGGCATCCTCTACTGGGTTCACTGCCATTATGGCCTCAGTGACTGGGTTCCAACATGGGTACATTTGGAGGCGGCCTCTTGCAGACCAGCATCCCTTAGAGCACTAGCTTGTGCCCCACTGTCTATGCCCTTGTCTGGTTATACGCACAACCCTGTAGTAGGTCAAACTCTGCGTATTTGGAAACAGTTTAAGCGCAGTTATGGCATTCAAGCAGTCTCCATACTGTCCCCCTGTAACAACAACCCATTCTTCCCCCCTTCCTTATGCGATAATGCATTTGGAGTGTGGCAAAAGAAAGGTATTTCTATATTTAAGGACCTATACATAGACAATACATTTGGCTCTTTCAACCAGCTGTCTTTGAATTTTCATCTCCCCAAATCCCATCTTTTCAGGTACTTTCAGATTCGAGACTTTGTAAGGAAAAACTTTGTTGACTTCCCTTCCCCCCCAAATGATGCTTTGTTAGATTGCATACTGAAAACGAATCCTTACAATAAAAGAACGGTCTCCCGTATATACGTTTTAATTATAGATTCTACATCCTCTGACGATACAACTGTACGACAACAATGGGAGGCAGATTTGGGGTACAGACTTGATGATGAAGACTGGACTGAAGTTTTACGAAAGATTCATTCTTCATCCATCTGCGCTCGCCATGGTCTCATACAGCTCAAGTTCATTCACAGAGTTTACTGGACTAAAGTCAGGCTCTCCAAAATAAAACCTGGGGTTGACCCCATCTGTGATAAATGTAGGCAGGCTCCTGCTACATTGATGCACATGTTTTGGTTCTGCCCCAGGTTGCTTCCCTTTTGGACATCCATATTTCAATTAATCTCTGAGGCCTTCCACAAGACTATAGACCCTTCACCTCTAATCGCTCTCTTTGGTCTACCCCCCAGTAATGTTCGCCTATCCAAGGCCAAGAAAGACGCCCTTGCCTTTGCTTCTGTAGTTGCTAAAAAGGCCATTCTTAAGACCTGGAAATCCCCACATCCCCCCTCCTATGTACATTGGATGAGGGACCTACTGAACTGCTTACATCTTGAAAAAATCAGATACACGAGACAAAATAACATAGACAAATTTGACAGCACCTGGGGGCCGTTCGTGTCCCTCTTCTCCTCTCTTGACCCCTCTGAACTCTCTCCTCTACTGACTCCCCAAGCCTAACTCCCACCCTGTCTTGTACTTATGTAACCCTGCTCTAAAATCCAGAGATAACCCCCCGCCCCCCCAACCCTTCCCTCAATGAAAACACTACCATCTATTATCTCTTTCTTCTTTCCTCACCTTTGTTTCCTGTTTGTCTGTTTACTGTTGTTATTTATGTTATTATTGTTTGATTTTATGTTTTTTTTTTCTTTTTCTCTTCATATTATTATTTGTATGTCAATATTGCAGTTCTACGTTCAGCTTTGCTGTTTATGGTGGGTAAGGGGTGGGGATTTCTCATGTTACATTTCCTCTGGCATTGTACACAATTTCTTGAAAAATAAAAATAAAAACAGAATTTGGAAAAAAAAAATGCAAAACCTTTGGAAATAATGAGAAACTTACGCCATTTTTAATATTTTTTTCCCATCGCAGAGACATATTTCGGAGATCGAACAGCTTAATATCACCATTGTCATAACCAGCACACACACAGCGGTCCTGATCGTTAAAGGCGTGACCTTTGAAGGAAAAAAGGAGCATTCATCAGTTAGGAACACACATCATACACATCACTGAGAAAACGGCTTAATACAAAACTCGGACATGAAGTCAAAAGCTGTGTGTGGACTTGATAACAGGAATTAACTTGTCTTGTGGATATTCTACAGCATTGAGTATAATGTAAAATGTGTAACTGTTGGCAAATCGCTGTAATATGAGAGAAATAAAACACTTTAGCACATGCTGTTATATGAAAATAATAATCAAATACACCATGCACTGAGAGGCTTGGGTTGAAATTATGGATTCTCTGAGTACAACTTTGAGGACCGCAGCCCCAGTCACCGAAGAGAACCCATAATTCCCGGTGCCTCTCAGTGCATGGTATATTAGATTTATATACCTCATGAAAAAATTCCAACAAGTGTTAACTTTAAAGAATTAGAAATAAACCTGAAAAAAAAAAAATTAGTGGTCTAACTCTCAGCTGTGACTCAAGTCGGCTGTATAGCTTGAAAATGTGACATCAGTTCACGGTATACCCAGGATATATCTCACACCACATCCATTTTTTTTTTTTAACATCACGAGATACTTTGCTTTATCAATGGTGGAACTATTTTATGTCACGTGAGCCATCCTTGGCCAATTCCTGCATGGGAATTTTTTGATGAGGGATATAATAAAAAAAAGTAAGGATATAAGTTGAGCAAGGTGCATCTCATCACCTTGGCATGGCCTGCTGTGTTTCATCCTTACTTACATGCAATGCTGAACCGAACTTGCCACTACTACTGCAACAATACTGTCTACCGAGCTTGTAGTGCACCTGGACTCAAGTCCGACTTGTGCCCTAATTTTAAGGACTTGAGCACTGATGACTTGGACTCGTGCATTAACTACATTCAGACTCATAAATTCGGATTTTTTCTTTATTTTTTGTAACATGCCATAATAATTTGGCATAAGATACACTATATTGCCAAAAGTATTTGGTCACCCATCCAAATTATCGGAATCAGGTGTTCCAATCACTTCCATGGCCACAGGTGTATAAAATCAAGCACCTAGGC
>JANZLB010000005.1:35692899-35703228 GCA_026167865.1 Notarius quadriscutis
CCTTAGAACGCATAAACTCGACTCCACGGGAACGAGTATGGAGTTCTACACCTCATGTTTTGATCTTACAGAGAAAGAAACAATAACACAAAAGTAGTAACCGAGAAAAGATATATTCGTCTTTTGTTTCACGGCTCTATTCGTAAATGTCAACCACGAATTACATACCTGCGACTCAAAACTCTCCGAGGTTGATACAGAGTCGCCCATGTTTTCCGCGTGTCGCCATCTTGGTGTGATGCAGTTCCATAGTTATGCTAATTACATTAGCTCAAGCTCCTCGTGTTCGGCTATTTCCGTAGGACCATACTGTTTACCTCAAGAGAGAGGAACACGGTCCCAAAATGGAGAAGAGTGACCCTCAGCACATCAAAATGATCACATCTCGTCCGCATTATATTGTTCTTGCGAGACAGAGAAAAAGGCCATGCACAGTAAAAATTTTTGAAAATTTCAGATGACTGTCCAGTCAGCACTTTTAAAATGAATTAGGCATTGTTATCACGTTACTTATTTTGATCGTATTTATTTATTTAATTCCCCTCCCCCCTTTCTTGCCAATTCCTACCAGTTCGACCCTATGATATAGCTACCAGCTGGAGAGGGTGTAGGCTAACATGCACTTGCTCCAGACACCTGAAGCCAGCAAACCACATCTTTGCAAACTGCTGATTATGTTCGTTCACAGGGCAGCAAAACACACTTGAAAGAAAGGACTATGTGCCCTCTTCCACATACATATATACACAGGCGTTCCACTACTGGCTACTATCAGTGTTACTGACAGGAGTCTGCCATCCCTCCTACTAAGAGAGCATGACCAATTCTGCTCACTTGGCCCCTGGCCACAGATGGCTATCGTTGGGATTGAAACTCTCCTGACGCTAAGGAGAATCATTTCCTTTGGTGGCACTTGGGAGCCATTTTTCTTATAATTTTGTAATGAAATTAAAACAGTTCTTGGTAGTGGACTCAAAGATTTTGGGCCTTAGCGTATCACAGACTCACATCTGTTCCAATCTTTCATTCTAAGTGCGTGTTGCCCATAGCTACACTCAAATAGGCATGCCTGTTTGGACCACTTACTGACCTGAATGTAATGAGCATTCATTAATATTGCCATCACAGCACAAAGAACCAAGCTTCCCTTCAGTGTGCAGAAGGAAGATGCACGGGTCTACACTAACAACCATGAAGTCCATAAAGATCAGACCTGTTAGCGTTTGCTTCAACTCTTTCAAGCGTGAAAAGTCTATCCCAAAATCCTTTTAACATCTCTTGTCGACAGTAATATGGTAAATTCATACACTATGTGTGCTTGGGTTAATTATTCAGTCTAATGTTTAGCTACAGAGGTTATGGAATGTTTCTTTTTTCCTGGTTAAAGAACAGCAATTGGCCCGCTCGATGTAAAGGGACGTATGACTACAAATACTAAATAGTCACCCATTAATTCAAAAAAGCAATCGACTGGACATCTTTTCCATAGTTAAAGCAAAAACTCTCAGGGCTTTGCGATTTTTTCTTTTTTTTTTAGGCTGTTTTATTTGAGCAGCAAAGACTGTTTCAAATCACACTGCAGTTAAGAGCCACATGCAGGCTACACATGAAATGTCTAGCTTCAGCTTTTAACAGTGAAAGTAATTAGATTTACACAATAAATGAGTAAAACAACAAATCTGCAGATCATATTACACTGTTTAAGGGTGTACCAAGTCTTAAAACACACTTCTGTGGTCAAGCTGGCAGCTTCGCTGAAATTTGGGATTGTGAAATTAACAGCATGCTGTGTAGCGTTCAAGCTCCTTATATCTTTATGACGGACAGAGAATGCGATGTCTAGGAGGTTTTTCCACCTTGTTCGACTCCAGCCTCAGTAGCATCTGAAAACAAGTCTGGTTCAGCTTCTGTGAGCTGGCATGCGCCACTGGTCTGACACTAAATTAACTGGGTGGGATTGGATAGTGTAGCCCATCACGCCAAATGCATTCTTCAACACTGGACTGGTTGCAATGGAATTCACTCCTCCACAGTGCAAGGATTATAAGCCATGGGCTAATGGTTACAGAAGCAGCTTTGGGACCAAAAGGTCACCAGTTTGATTCCCTGGACCAGCAGGAAAGGCTGAAATGCCCTTTAGAAAGGCACCTAACCCCCAACTGCTCCCCAGGCTGCTCTGGGTATATTGTACGTCGCTCTGGATAAGAGTATCTACTAAATGCCTATAATGAAATTTTATTTAGATTTAAAGGACAACAAAAATAACTGCTGGAGGAATTCCTTTTGGAATAGGATTTAAAAAAAACATCTTGTGTACACCTCTCCACTTCATGCACAGTGGTGTAAAAGCATGAAAGGTTCGTTAAAGTAAAAGAAACTTAAATAAATTTCCAAAAGTAGTCTTGTGCAGATAACTGGCTTAATCTGGACTGAAATATTTTAAGGTTGTTAGCTGCTTTCTTTAATGTCTCACTGTCTTTCCATCACCCCGACTAGTCAACATCTCCACAGCAAAGGGAAGGTACAGTCGAGGCCAAAAGTTTACATGCATTTAGGCCAAATATTCAGTCTCAGTTTTTCACATCAGATCCACTTTTCATGTTACCATGCATTTCTTTTGGCACGTCAATCTACTTTGACGTCAGAGGTAATTTTAAAACAATCAGTTCGAGCAGTATTTCCCCTACCATTATGTTGGGGGGATGCTCCCCACCCCCAATGGGACCCCACGTCCCCTCTGAGTCCCCACACCCACCCACACACACACACAGCTTTTAAGGTCTGGGGAAAAAAATTAGGAGTGCAGTTCTGTTGTAAAAATGGTTCTAATTATCGTTCTAAAATAAATGTGAAGACTTAAATATGACTCCTTTAACTGTTTGTTCAAGTCCAAATGTTCTGTAATAAGAGCCATGGGGAGGGGTCTGTAAAGACAGATTTATTTCAGTCTTAGTTCACAATGTCAGAGTTTCAGTGGGTCAAAACTTTACATACACTAACGTGACTGTCTCTTTAAACAGTCTGGAAAACTCCAGAAATTGCTGTAATTACTCTTAGAATTAAAAAAATTGGGAATGCACTTGTGGCTGTAAAAAAAAAAAAAGTCTAATTCTAGAGCGAAGACCCAGAGAAAAAAATTATGGCCCTCCACAAATCTACTTTGCCTTTTGAAGCAACCGAAGGTAGCAAATCAATCTGTACAAATAACTGTATGCAGCTGTGCAGTGGTTATCACTGTCGCCTCACAGCAAGAAGGTTCCAGGTTTGAACCTCACGGCTGTTTCTGTGTGGAGTTTGCATGTTCTGCCTGTGTCTATGTGGGTGTCCTCCCACTTCAAAGACACGCAGATTAGGTAAAAATTGTTGAACTTGTTGTACGTTGCTCTGGATAAGAGCATCTGCTAAATACCTGTAATGTAATGTATAATATAAAAATCTTGGGACCGCACAGCTGTCGCATCTTTCCGGAAGGAGGGACACATGAACTCACAGGAATGAACTAATATGGTCTGAAAGGATTAACTGAACCCTAAGACAATAACAAAGGAACTGGTGAAGGAGTTGGAGGCATCAGGTAACAAATATGTACATCCACCATTAAGAGAGTCCTACACTGACCTAGTCTGAAAGGCTTAAAGATCAGTGCTAAGTATGGAGCAAAAAGGGTGAGGGGTTAAACTAAAGCCCACTATCCCAACTGGGAAACATGGGGGTGGCAGAATCACGAGGCGCTCTCTCTTCTGATCGGTTTCTAACTGGATTACTCATGAATATCAATCAGATAACTTTTATAGGGCTGTTCTCTAGCTCTCGCTGTTTCTGATGAAGTATTCAGCAAAATTTTCCGTCAGCTAGTTTTGATGTTATCCTTACGGGAGACTTTGAAGTGAGTTTTCATAGCTTTACCTACTTATTTTTTCCAAATAAAACTGATTCATGTAAATAAATAAATAAATAAATAAATAAATAACTATTTTAGAATAAAACTGTAGTTGTTTTGATGAAAAATATTGAGATCTTTGTGGTTGGAATGATATTTTAAAAAACCAGAAGTCAGACATGCAAGTGTCAATTTCAATTCAATTATTTGGAATTGTTTACTGGATGTGGCTCACACAGTTTTTTTCCCACTTAGCCTTGAAAGCTGTGAATATTATCATTTATATTCTTTAATATAAACACTAGTAGGCCCTACTTCCCGATTTTTGAGAAATACAGAGCACAAAGAGGGTATTAGAAATAATCTTTTATTACTTTTTACTAAGTGTACCAATTTCATGTTGTAACCTAATTAGCATAATTAATACGAATTAAATACTAATTTGCATAATTTGTAGTTACTAATTGTTCAACCTTTGTATTCAGTATACAACCATCTATGTGCCTGCCAATTCCCATGTAAATATCTTGAAAAATAGAAAAGTTATTAAGAAAGAAACATTTGATCTCATTTGTTAATGAGGCCCATTTTGGACCACGTGATCCTCATACAGAATATTACCGCAGTTTTCTAAAAATTAAGCCGTTTTTTTCAATCTCTGATTTGTAATATCTCCAGAATTGATAAACATACTGTATTTTAATTATGTAAAAAAGTATGTTGTTCTGCATTCAATTCTAAATTCAATGGGGGAAGTTTCAAGCAATTTGGATTGAATTTGAATTTTCACCTGATACGCCTACTTATAGCACCAGTGTCCCTCCTGTTTGGTTTGGCTCACTCTGTTCTTCCTGAACAATTGCTCCAAATCAGTTGGTGGAAACTCGCCATATTTATAGCACTTGTTATATGAACTCACAATCTCCTTTTTATATATTTTTCTTGGAATAAGAGAATTGAAGCAAATAGTCCAAGAACCACAGACAGACAAACACACACACACCTGCACACACACACACACACACACACCCCTACACCTGTCAGCTTGTCAAAACAGCAAGAATTGTGCAAGATGTCAGGAATTAAGAGTGTGTGTGTATGAGATTGAGGGCTGTTGAACACCAAATATATATATATATACACAGGAGACTTTTTGCGCGCATAACACACGTTCACTTCTCCTACAGTATAATACCACAAACGTATGGTATCAGGAAGTGCCTGGTAGTTACCCTCCATCTCCCTGTCTGTCTGTCTCAGGTTGATATGAGGTCTGAATGCCACTGCGCCTTTGCAGGTATAACTCCTCTATAATCCTCTATAACTGTACACAATAGTGTGTGCATATGCATGTGTTTGATATATAGTTTGTCCTACAGCTGAGGGTCACAAACTCTTACCGTGGCTGTCATCTTGTCACTTTCCGCCATGATAGCGGAGGAGTACTTGTTGGATGGCATCACTTCTTGGGTTGTAGCTCCTTCTCTGTGTATTTGTCTGCTAAACTGTAATAAAAACAAGTACATATTAATAATAATAATAATAATAATAATAATAATAATAATAATAATAATAATAAATTTTCTTAAGGATAACAATAACAAACATTTGTAGCACAAAACTTTTAGTGCAGGTGTAACTCTATAAGGCACAACGTCATTAGGTCCATTACCATGGGGCCTCAAAAAAGAGAGAAGAAATTCATTTAAGTGAGCTAAATGCACAATTGTAAAAGTGGCAGACCCCTCAAAGTCATTGACAGATAACAAGTAGAAAGGGAAATCAATCAAATAAAAACCAGACATTTACTTTTGCAACTATCTAAAAAAAAAAAAAAAAGACTAATGATGAGGAAGCACATAAACCATAACCGAGTGATCTCTTGATTTTCCATCGGTATGCAGAGGTCACTAAGCCCATTGACCTTTGATGATGCATATCCCCTCTAGGAATGTTCATGGTAATGATTTGCTGAGCTGAAGTGAAGCTATCCTTATATCACCCTGACTTCTTTAAAGAAACACTACATAAACATACCTTCTTAAAACATACATTATTCATGTATGTTAGCCGGCAGACAGACCTGTCTACCACCCGAGGACATGAATAACAAATGACAGTATGAACAGTTGCTTATCCAAAGGATTCTGTCTCTCAAAAGAGTTTGGTGGTGTTACTTTGCTACAAAGCCGAATGACAATCATACTATCTTGTAAATACAATCGGGCTCCTTCTAAACAACTGGACTGACGGCCCTGCCACCTTGGTATGGTGTCACATCAGGTAGTATGTGATAGAGGAGGTTCAGGTTATCCTTTCTCCTCTGTCGATCACACATTCTCTTTGGCTGCCTTTCCTTTCAAACAGGAGCAAAGCTGTGCAAACACAAACACAATAACTTAACCCCCGCACCTCTGGATGTACATTCCTCTCTATATTCTCTTCAATACCTATTTGTCTTAGTGACTGAATTATTCACTGCAGCTCCTGAATTATTAATAATGATGATTAAGAGGTGAATAAAGCCCTATACACAGTTGCAATGGGCAACACAAGGTATCCAGGTGCATCTTGTATATAAAGGCAATGTACACTGACACACTCATCATTTGTGTTCACTTGAACACACACAGCTTGAGCAGATGTACCTCATTACGTCCCTCTGTATCCTGAGTTATGATGTTTAGGGCTTCTTTATGTGGTTCCATAAACACACACATGCACTACGGGGTACACACACACACACACACACACACACACACAATGCAGGCCACACCAAGGGAGTGTCTGTGAAGGTGAATAAGTGAATGAATGAGACTGAATGTGAGAATACAAAGAAAGGCTACATCAAAGGTGAAAGCCTGAGCAAGGAGATTAGGGACTAAAGCTCATGGGAGGGGGTTTTCTGTAAACGTGTGTGTGTGTGTGTGTGTGTGTGGGCACACATGCACGTGAGAGACTGAGAGAGAAGGAGCGACAGAAAGCGAGAGAAATATATGAGAAATAGAGAATTAAAGGGAAAGAACCTTTGTGTTCTGTATGACTGTCAAAATTCTGTTGCATTACACTAACTGGATCAAAATGATCCTATTCAAAAAGGTTCACCTTAGGTACACCAATATAATTGTATATACGTAAGCATTCCCAAAACATAGTACTTTCTAATATCTTACCCATTTTATTTGCTCATATTAAATTATTACACTTCTTTAAATCACACCTAGGATAAGAAAAGGCAATAACAAAGGGGCCTTTTCTTAGACTAGTGGCATCAGACTCCAGTGGTGGAGAGGCTATAGCACAAGCCTAGGACTAAGATGTTGTATTCAGCCTCATTTAGCACAATACATTCAACTTTTCAGGTAATTACTCAGGCTGTGTTTGATGCGTTACAACAGGAAATCTCCGTAGGCATGTGGATTTCCAGAAACACAGTTTAATACTGAAAATCTTCTTCACTGGCCGGAATAACGATACTGCTACCTAATCAGGTCCTCCCATTTCTCGAAAGCATTCTACTAAGTTGATTGGCTGCTTTTAATAACCTCTAGGAATGAATATTTGTGCAAACGTGTGTGTACATTATGCCCTCCAATGGACTGTCATCACATCCAGGGTGTATTCCTGCCTCGTGCCTAGATCCACTGTAACACTGACCAGTAACTGAATGTGAATGAATGAAAGAATTAATATATTTCTGTGTTTGTTGATTGACAAACACTACAGAGTAAAATTTTCTATCTGTATGTTTCGGATGCTACTAGCCTTGAAAATAAAACTTGCTGGCTACTTGGTTGAGTTAAACTACATAATTTTAGGTTGTGGTGTATTTTTGGGGGGATGGTTTCACCAAAGTTTATTTAGAGATAGGCCACATATCCATCATACCTCAAACAAGCGATGTTTGTTAAAAGCTGATTTGCAATGGCAAATCTTGACGGTCAAGGTTTACAAAGGCCACAAATTAATTCATTGTTTTGCCGACTCTGGCCACGTTGATTTGCCTAGGATTGTTCCCAACAACCAATCCCTGGTTGTTGCCAATGACTAATCACTGATCACCATTGTTTCCAACAACCAATCACCACTGTTTGTCCCACCTGTGCACTTCATTACCTCCACCAGTTAGGTCTTCGCCTCTATTTGTTTGCCTCTTCCTAACATAACTCAAAAAGTACTGAACAGATTTTAGGGAAATTTTGAGGAAAGGTGGACCATGGGCCAAGGAATAATTGATTAGATTTAGATACAAATCCAGATATGTATGCAGAGCCAGGATTTTTTCCCCAGTGTAACTCAAAAAGTAGTGAATGGATTTTGATGTAATTTGGTGTACAGCTTTAGGACTATCCTATGGTCGAGTGGTTTGGTTTTGGTGTTGATACTACGTGGCTTGGCAGAGTTATGGACTGAGTGCCCTTCTAGTAATCACTGACCACCATCGTTCCCAACAACCAATCACCAATGCTTGTCCCACCTGCGTACTTCATTGCCTCCGCTAACTTTGTTGGACGAGGTTACGCTTTCGCCTCCATTTGTTTGCCTCTTCCTAACATAACTCAAAAAGTACTGAACAGATTTTAATGAAATTTTGAGGAAAGCTGGACCATGGGCCAAGGAATAACTGATTCGATTTAGATACAAATCAAGATATGTATGGCTGAATGGATTTTGATGTAATTTGGTGTACAGCTTTAGGATTATCCTAGGGTCGAGTGATTTGGTTTTGGTGTTGATACTATGTGTTTTGGTGGGAGTATGAGCTCTTCTAGTTATTTTTTCTTTTAAACTCTGTCCTTGGACATTTTCGAATGAATAAACGGTTCTTCCAGCACCATTATTTTTGCCTTTATGTCTGCAGTCTTGATATAACTCATTATCGAGGTTCTTTATGCAGCGGTTTGTTTTCTACAGTCAGGAGTAACTCAGTCAGTCACGTCATGACTGCGCGAGGGCCTGTGGAATGTTCGCGCGCGCCGTGACCAAAGCCCCACTTCGCACGAGCCTCATGCTGCAGCGCGCGAGAGCAGGACTGAAACATACAGCAAACCCGCAGAAAATCACCCTGGCGCGCGCGCACACATTTTCACTCCCTGTCTGGGTGATTTTCACTGTGATGGTGCTCTGCGCGTGCGTGCACTATGAATAATCGTGATTATCTCCAAACTGCAGCACGCGCTTCCTGTGTGCTCTGAAAAAGTTCCTTAGGAATAAGTATTCCGTTTCAGGACTGAATATTCACAATTAAAAAAAAAAAAAACACTCCCCAAACTCACAGCAATCATTCAACTTTGATCTTAAACAATAATGACGTTATTATGAGCGACTAATAAATACTGGGCCATGTGTGTGTGTGTGTGTGTGTGTGAGAGAGAGAGAGAGATGGAACAGCCGCATAGTGAAACATGACTAAACAAAAGCCTACCTATGAGTTTTTAATCGAAAGAAGAATGTATTCTATGTTTATAGAGATATTGGAAATAAATAAATAAATAAATAAATAAATGCAGTTCAAATATGGAGAGAGAGAGAGAGAGAGAGAGAACAAAGTCTCTAGTTACTTTAGTAATTCCAGTTTCCATGCATGCTACTTACTTACATAATCGAAACTTCTATTCATCCAGGCTAAGTTGTTTGTTTAATATGCATTATTAAAGAACAAACAAAAGCACTACCTTTGCACCTTCCAGATGTGCCCAGTGAGCGCGCGCTCCGAGCAGCTCCGTGCAGAAGAGGAATGAAACTTACCTGCTGCAGGAATGCTGGTGTTGAAGGCGCAGGACGACACGGCACTTTGCGTTAATCCTGAGACTGCCGAGCTGTCGTGGTAAGTCACACTTCACCTGGAGTTCACCCACGCATTTAAACCCTTGGGGCAAATATGTAAATCTGGTCTCGTTCTTGCTCGCTGGCTGCTGTAGTGCTCAGGCGTGACTTTTTTTTTTTCCTTTTTTTTTTTTTCTCTTTTCCCGGGTCTCGAATCACCCGAACGCAAAATGAAAGGTGCATTTACCTTAACAGATTTTTTTTTTTTTTTTTTTCCAGGATTCATTCTGTCTCTCTGTTAATAAGGGCTTCTTAAATCTTCTAAGCTATTTATATGAGAGGTGGGGGTTGTTTGTTTGTAATTTCTGAACAGTTTCCAGTTCTTTCTAAGCATAAATCTTAACAACACTGAAATGAAAAGAAAGCACAATTTTATTCATCACACACTTGTGAAATTCTTCTCTGCGTTTAACCCATCTGAAGCAGTGAACACACACACAGAGCAGTGGACAGCCACTGGGGGTTAGGTGCTTTGGTCGTGGGCACTTTAGCCCAAGGCCGCCTCATATTCACCTAACCGCATGTCTTTGGTTTGTGGGGGAAACCGGAGCACCCAGAGGAAACCCACGCAGACACGGGGAGAACATGCAAACTCTACACAGAAAGGCCCTCGCCGGCCGCTG
>JANZLB010000005.1:36241597-36253366 GCA_026167865.1 Notarius quadriscutis
TGGTGACTCTAAATTGAGCGTAGGTGTGAATGTGAGTGTGAATGGTTGTTTGTCTCTATGTGTCAGCCCTGCGATGATCTGGAGACTTGTCCAGGGTGTACCCCTCCTTTCGCCCGTAGTCAGCTGGGATAGGATCCAGCTTGCCTGCGACCCTGCACAGGATAAGTGGTTACGGATAATGGACGGATGGATGACTATAAATTGATAAAAAAGTATGACTTGTGATACTGACCTCTTCTGCTCCTCGGATCTGCCTCATCCACCCTGACGCCCTACTTCTGGCTGGAGTCTCACTACATTGCTCCTGTCGAGGACGGCTCCATATGGACAGTTAAAAGACACACTTGAAGATGGTGCTGGACACTTACAGTTTCGCCATGATAACTTTAGGACTGCAGTCGTCATGAACAGTTTTGGACATCAACGAACAGTTTATAACTTCAACAAAACAGACTTCATGTTCAAACTGTAATGAATTTCCTGGTTACACTGGTTTCCTGTGTCCCTATAGAGTACTTTGTGACTCTATAGGGACACAGTTATAGAAGCGAGTGATTTATAATCATGCTATCTGTTATCATCCAGATGAGGATGAGTCAGGTTCCCCACCAAGGTTTCTTCCTCATGACTTCTCAGGGAGTTTATCCTTCTCACCACCACTACAGGCTTGCTTGTCAGGGATAAATAAATTTATTAGGGATAAAATGAGCTAATATGTTTTAAAGTCTTTAATTTTCTGTAAAGCTCCTTTGGGACAATGTCTGTTGTTAAAAGCGTTATACAAATAAGCTTAACTTGTCATTCTTTCATGAATAACATTTGTAACTGTAGAGAAATCCCTGTGGTGTGAGGATTAATTAAAATACTTCAGGACGTGTTGTTGGAAAATAATCACGTCCGTTATTGAATTTAAGGTTTCTGTAAAATCAGCAACCACCCAAGTGTTTTAATTTCTTCTTTATTTATTAACATAGGTGCGGAGTACTTAAATAACTGCCTTATTTATGTACGTGTCACTGTAGAGGATTTGTATTTTATCTGAGTATAATTAATATTTAATACTTTGGCTCGATTTACTCAAACCTTTTACTCCATTTAGACTTTCAAAGGTTTTTTTTTTTACTGTTTTATGTGGCTCTAAATCCAATCATTTGGGTTTCTGTACTTTTTTTTTTAAAGTCAATTCTTTAAGATTTTGAAACTACTTTCTTTTAAGTCTGTTTTTTTTTTTTACTTCTTCATTATGACTGTCACAGCTTAAACGAAAATGCCAATTAAGTAAGAAAAATGTTTAACGGACCATAGTGAGGGTTTAAAAACTTTGTATGCCTACACACACACACACACACACACACACACACACACACACACACACACACTGTGGCAGGGGAGCTACAGTAGCCACAAAGCTCTCGGACTCCTACTAATTACTGAGCAGCCAATTAAATTGCAGCTCCATGATGACAGCAGCCTATTAAACAGAGCCGTGAGGAGCTGGGGGTGTGATCATAAAGACGTAGGGATGAGAAGCGAGCACTCAGCCATGATACGTCACTCCACCAGACCTGACTCGTTGTCAGAATGCAGATGGAAAGCAGCACATCAGGCTGTTCGTCTTGAGAAGGTAGATAGCGTGAGTGGACTGGCTCAGGCTTCGACCACAGCCCTGATGGATAAGTGATATAGATGATGGATGGATGGATTTATTCATATGAATCGTTTTCTTCGTGTCTTAACACTTGTTTATGAAAAAAAGATGGTTCCTGAAAGGTTCTTCACTTCCTGAATGGGTTTTTAAAAAGTTCCAAGGCTTCACAAAGATCTTGTAAGGGTTTCTCCAAAGGGGAAGCCAAGAAACCCTTAAAGATACACTCACTGGCCACTTTAATAGGAACTTGTTCTTGATTCTCAGGTCCCTGTTCTTGGATGCAGGAGTGGAACCCATTGTGGTCTTCTGCTTTCTATTGCATGCTGAGATGCTTTTCTGCTCACCACGGTTGTAAAGAGTTGCTACGAGTTGCAATATCCTTCCTGGCAAAAAAAAAAAAGTTCGAACCAATCTGTCCTCTTATCAGTGAGACGTTGTTTTTTTTTCCCACCCACAGAACTGTCCCTGCTTACTTACTCCATGTTTCGTTTTTTTGTTTTTTTGCACCATTCTGTGTAGAGACTGTTGTGTGTGAAAACCCCAGAAGATCAGCAGTTTCTGAAATACTCAAACCAGTCCATCTGGCTCAAACCAGTCGCACTTTGAGATCACAATTTTTCCCGTTCTGATGTTTGAAGTGAACATTAGCTGAAGCTCTTGATTTGTGTCTGTACTGTGCTACTGTTAAGGGATTGGCTGATTTAGAGAACTGCATAAAACACCAGGTGTGTGGGTGTACTTGATAAAGTGGCTTGTGAATGTATATTTGCTAATAATATTGATATTGAACCCCATAATATGATGAATTCAGGTAAATGTTTCATCAATATATAAGACATCGATATATAAGAATCACTTGCATTGTTTTTTCTATCAAGGCACCTTTTTTGGATGTTCTTAGCACCATGCAAGACTCGTCCCTGCCATTAACAGTGGAGGAGAGAGGGGAGTGGGGTGACCCGCTTGCATATACTCAGGACTGGAACAACATTGCCTCTTACTGTCCCTGTCATAATATTACTCCTCAGGTAATTGAGGCTATAATTTTACTAGTGCCAATCTGAATGTTTTGTGACAACTTACAATTGTATCTTTTGTGTTCCAGCTTTATCCATCCATGCTGATCACTGCATACTCTGAGGACAGCAGAGTGCCTTTGGCAGGTGTGTTAAAGTATGTAGAAAAACTCAAGAAGGCCATCCAGACCCATACCAGCAACCTCAATATGAAGGGTTAGTCTACACCTTCTCTGGAAATGGTGATGCTATTTCTGAGTCACACTATTCTTCACTTCATTAGAGCTAGAAATCATAATTGAAATTAATTGTTTGCACCTCAAGGGATTTATTGAGAGGTGCTAATAGAAATAGTCACTGAAATTAGTTAATATTAATTGAATGGCTTTATTAAAGGCCAGGTCAGTGATTTTGCACTGTCATTAGCAATGACAGGTCTTTTTTTTTTTTTTTACAGTAGTCATAGTGTTGTGTAATGTATCAAATTAAAGAGCATGAAGATCTGAATTGAAAATTTGTTTAATTTTGTAAATGTGTCTAAAAAAATGAAATTATGAACATTTGAAAATCCAGTGTTTTATAAAATTTCCATTTCTGTCCATTGCCTCGGTCACAAACCAGCTATCATTTTCCATTGGTTTAATTTTCCATTCATGAGAAAAAAAGCTTCAATCAGAAATGAACAGACCAAAAAGCCAAAAATAAAGAGATGTCAAATTTTGAGTATCAGGGTAAGAATTACAGATAAAGCCTTCTTCGTAGATCACAATTATGCACCTTGAAGGCTTAAAAGTAATAAATCATTGAAATTGGCACATGCTTTGTGTTTAAACATAAAACCCAGAATTTAGCGAGTATGTTCATTTTACATTGTGGACACCAAGCATGACTAATGACGATGGTGCTTGAATGAGCTGTGTATAAGCTGTGTGAGAGTCAAACTTTTGTTAATTCTCTTCAAAACAGTATTACTGATATTTATACACCTCATTTCTTCTCCATGAAAAAAAATATTAGGAAAATCATTGATTTTTATGAAGGATACAAAATTTTCCTCAGTGATCCGATCTTTTGTGGGCATTAAATAGCAAAGCATTCAGCTGATTTGATTGGATAAACAAGTCAACGTGAAAGATTCGACCACGAGATAGGAATCATGAGTTTCAAGCTGATTGAACCAACAGTGAGCAATCTGGAAGCAGCAACAACAAACACGCACCAGTGATGAATATCATTAAAAAATCCAAGATGGCAGCGCCGTTGAATTTGGTGTATTGCATTACACAACGTTAGAAGAAAAAAAATGCTTAAAGTAAAAGCTCATTACAACGCCACACAAAATTAACAATATATTCCATAAATATGTTATTCTTGAATTGATGCTAGTTTTATGTAGATTAAACACTTTTAAACGTCTTTAAAGACCAAACAAAAACATGCTGTTCTCCCATGCAAACGTATGGGAGATTCATCAGTGCAGTGGCACGCTGTCAAGCCTACTGTGATGTTTAATGAAGGTTTTCAGATATTGCATTCGACTTAGAAACCCTACAAAGATGAGAAGACCATTCCAAGTTCCATGAGTAGGAATTCTGAGTTGAAGGGGCATTTTCTTTGGGTTTTCCTGGTCGGAGGTTGGGAATTTTGTGTTACGACCTCTAGTCAAATGCAGTATTACATTTCAGCAGCTGTCAAGAAAATATCTTCTCAGTCTCTGTGGCTGTTCCTGCTCACCTCTTGCACAAGCATTAGGTGTTCTGGCAGTGTGTGTTTTGTGGTTTTGCAGAGAGTACTGAAAGGAGAGGCTGTATTTGTATTTGAGTTTCGAAACAACTAGATTTAGCTAAAATTGATGACTATACCTTTAACCACTTCAGTACAGATAAAGCCTGTCAGATAAATGGCAAATTTCCAACGTTACAACTCAAGTCCATTTCCCTTCACTAGTAACTGCTTGACATGACCTTAATGTCCTGCATAGACCATTTGACATGCTGGGACGAGAATGCTAGTAGATTATCTCACAGCATGAGCTGTGTCAAGAACTGTCGAGCAAAACAAAAACTGCACCGACTGTATATTGTTGAAAGGATGGCAAGAAAAATAGAATGAGTGGCGTATGATGTAACTAAACGTAGAGGTCATTTTCTAAAAGGTCAGGTCTCAAATCAGCCAGTTGGATTAGCACAAACTCCACTGCTCTCACAGGAGAGTAAGTCTTCCGTCTGAAAACAGGTGATTTGATAGAAGCCTGTTCTATCACGCAGAGGTCACCCTGTGTGTGAGCATTCTGTCTGAGATACGGTGTCAGCACATCCCAATCCCTTCAAGTGCAAATCCTTTTCCTTCTCTGTGTCTGGTTAATTAACATGCACACGCGCGCACACAGATGAATGCTAAAAGAAAGTCTCCCTCTAATCTCTTGCTACCCTTCTTTGGGAGATAAAATGCTGATCACACACGCCAGCAGCTGGAGCGATTAGCATGGTTGAAAGATAGCATATCAGATCAGGAACAATACACGGGCCTGGGCCAAGGTCAGGATGAGGATTGTGAAAAGCAGTCCAGAGAGAGGCAGGCTGATAGGCAAAGACACCCACAGCGACATTGCTGATAACAGACAGCAGACGGAGGAGTTTTCAGGATTAGCTGTGTGATGTTCAAACATCACTGCACTTCAGAGTCGTATATAAAGTGACAACATGCAAGTTTCTCTATGGCCTCTCAGCATTATGAGCAGCACGCTAAAAGTTCTGGATATGTTAGGAAGTCTGAGACAGAGTCTCGCTGTTTTAGATTAGGCTGTCTGCATGGCTCCACCTGTCCTGTGGAAAAGGCATTGCAGTCATATAATCTTGAGTTCATCACAAAGCTGTGCTTTATAATAATGTTCAGAGACTAACTCTGTCCCTGTCATCATGACTAACCACAGTGAATAACCGGACTAACACTTGGCTGTTCATTAACAAAGCATTCCTGTTAATAAATGCAAATGTTAAACTTTTTAGTAACAAGAAAATGAGTTAAAATGTATTATATATAAATGGACAGTAAGGCTTTACTTACTCCACTAAATACAGTGCTCAGCATAAATGAGTACACCCCCTTTGAATAGTAACATTTTAAACAATATGGAACACATTTTGGAACACAATTTCCAAAATGTTGACAAGGCAAAGTTTAATATAACATCGGTTTAACTTACAACGTGAAAGTAAGGTTAATAATATAAACATGGGTTAGTTGCCCACGATCGTAGTCTCTCATGCCTTGTAACATGTAGGAGACACCCCCCTTAGCTACGAAGAAGCAAACAAAGAGAACACCCCCAGAGTCTGTGAGAGTGGGGGCGGAAGAAGACTCATCGGCTGACAAAATGGTAATGACTGGACCGGCAATGACTATGAGTAAAGAAAGCACAGCGCAAGATAATACCACAGCAATTAGCACAAGCCTTGTCACAGCAGCGGACCACAAGCTGCAGATATGTAGCTGCGGATGGAGAAAAATAACATCTTTTCGGGGTTTGAGGATTCACCAGGGAAAGAAAAGGTGCTTGAATGAAGAGAGCCAGGGGCTTCACATTGACCTCTTCTTGCGGAAGGAGTCAAATCAGTCGAATGAAGTTCACCAACTGGACGAAAACCATAGCTTGGAGAGCATCAGCACCCCTGTCACGGAAGACGTAAATTCAAGCACTGAACTAGCGGTGGAACAAACAACAGCGGTGGAACCCACCCAAACTCCCCAACCTGCAGTCGAGCGGAGACTCCCAGGCTACAAACTGCGTGTGAAATGGCCCGGTGCTGCGGAAAAGAAGCTGTGGGAAACGGTGAATAACGATCTGACGCGGTCCCTCGAACAACTTCGAGGCACAGCGGAGAAGAAGTTGGAGAAAATGGGAATCATCATCTATCAATACAGAGCAGAACGCTTTGGAGTACTACAGATGAAAGTTGCTAAACAGGCCCCCACTCCACCCGTCTCCAGGAGGCAACAAGAGATCAAGCGCCTTGTTCAAGAACTGAGACAACTCAGGAAACTATGGAAGAAGGCCTCAGAAGTGGAAAAGGAGGGCATAAGCACTCTCCAAGCTGACATCAAAACACGTCTGGCGTCCCTCCGCAGAGCAGAGAACTTACGGAAACGAAGGAGGAAGAAAGAACAAACAAGAACACGGTTCTACAAAGATCCCTTCAAATTCCTAAAGATTCTCTTCACCAAGGAGAAAAGTGGAGTTCTAAAAACAACACAGAACGATCTAGAGGAGCACCTGAGAGCAACCCACTCTGATCCAAAGCGTCATGAGCACCTGGCCATTCCTCCAGACATTCCACCAATTGACCCCCCAGAGCATCAATTTGAGACCGGTCCTCCAACATGGAAGGAGGTGGAGAAGATTGTCCATCGGGCGAGAACAGCTTCAGCACTTGGGCCAAATGGAGTCCCATACAAGGTGTACAAGAACGCACCAGATGTCTGCAAGTTTCTCTGGAGTCTCATGAGAACGGTATGGCAGAAGAGGTCTATTCCTAAAGCGTGGCGTAGGGCAGGTGGGATCCTTATTCCAAAGGAGAAAGACGCAGTAAACATCAGTCAGTTCCACCCAATTGCCTTGCTAAACATGGAGGGTAAGATCTTCTTCGGAGTCATTGCACAAAGGATGGCCGAGTACCTGCGCAGAAATGAGTACGTGGATACATCTGTTCAGAAGGCAGGAATATCAGGTTTCTCTGGGTGCCTAGAACATGCTAGCATGATCTGGCACCAGATCCAAATGGCAAAGCTGGAGAAAAGGGATCTCCATGCAGTCTTCTTGGATCTTGCAAATGCCTTCGGCTCTCTGCCCCATGAGCTCCTCTGGACTGCCTTTAAGTTCTTTAACATCCCGGACACCATCACAACCCTGGTCAAAGCCTACTTTCAGGACTTGCAGTTTTGCTTTTCAACGCCTGAATTTACCACCTCATGGCAGCACCTGGAAATAGGCATTATGGCCGGATGTACCGTATCTCCCTTGGCTTTCACCATGGCGATGGAGGTCATCATCCGAGCCTCAAAATGGGTCGTAGGTGGACAAAGATTGGGCTCTTGCCGGCGCCTTCCTCCCCTCAGAGCCTACATGGACGACATCACCACCCTGACTACCACCGTCCCTTGCACCAGGAGGTTACTCAGAAAACTTGAGGAGAACATCAGTTGGGCCCGGATGAAGATTAAGCCATCCAAGTCATGCAGCATCTCAGTGGTGAAGGGAGTGCTTGCTGACCTGCAGTTCTTCATTGGAGACGATCCAATTCCCACTGTATCTGAGCAGCCAGTCAAAAGCCTGGGAAGGCGCTATGATGCAAGCCTGAAAGATAAAGACCAGGTGAAGCAACTGTGCAATGACATCAAAGCAGGCCTACTGGCGATTGACAATACCCAACTCCCTGGGAAGCTCAAGTCCTGGTGTCTTCAGTTTGGTCTACTACCCCGGGTGCTGTGGCCCCTGGCAGTCTATGAGGTGCCCATCTCAACAGTAGAGAAGCTGGAGAGAAGAGTCACTGTCTACGTCAAGAAGTGGCTTGGAGTTCCGCGCTGCCTCACCACCATAGGCCTCTACGGAGACAGTGTCCTCAAGTTGCCCCTTACCAGTCTTACAGAGGAGTTCAAGTGTGCCAAAACACGACTGCAGATGACCTTGAACGAATCCAAAGATCCAGTGGTTAGGGAAAATGCACCAACATTGGCTACGGGGCGCAAATGGATACCAGCAAGAGCAGTGGAAGAGGCAACAGTAGCTCTCAGACATGCTGACATTGTGGGGAACGTTCAGCAAGGAAGAGGAGGCCTTGGATTTACAGCTAGCCGTCCAGCCTGGAGAAGTGCCACTGCGCCAGCACGGAGGAAGATGGTGGTGGAGGAAGTGCGGTGTCAGGAGGAGGCCGTAAGATGGGCTAAGGCAGTCGCCCTTGGCAAACAGGGTCGGTGGGCACGGTGGGAAGGCGTCGAAAGGAGGAAGTTGAGCTGGAGGGATGTATGGGCCATGGATGCAAGGAGCTTGAGCTTTGCCATCAGAGCCACCTACGATGTCCTTCCAACTCCAACCAATCTCAATCAGTGGTTTGGCGAAGATCCTGCATGCGTCCTGTGCGCCAAGCCAGCCTCCCTACGACACATACTTACAGGGTGTAAAACCAGCCTCACCCAGGGGCGGTACACTTGGCGCCACAACCAAGTCCTGAAGAGCCTTGCTTCTACACTGGAGGGAAAACGATCCAGCATCAACGCCCTGCCACTGCCAACATCTAATACCTCATGGGGAACTGCCTTTGTCCGGGAAGGGGCCACAGCTGCCAGCTGTAACTCTAAACCATCAGAGAGAAGCCAGCTGTGCCCAGCACGCGACTGGAAGATGCTGGCAGACATTGGCAAACAGCTGGTGTTCCCCGTAGAGATCGCCACTACCACCTTGAGGCCTGACCTGGTGCTCTGGTCCCCTTCCCAAAAAAAGGTATACATAGTCGAGCTCACTGTACCCTGGGAGGACTTTATGGAGGAGGCGTACGAGCGGAAACATCTGCGGTATTCCGAGTTGGCCGCGGAAGCTCAACATCATGGCTGGAATGCTGAAGTCCGCCCAGTGGAGGTTGGGTGCAGAGGCTTCGTGGGAACATCTACCACAAAACTTCTGAGGGACTTGGGAGTTAGGGGCCAGAGCCTGCGCACAGCCATCAAAGCCGCGTCAGAGGCAGCCGAAAGGAGTAGCCGGTGGCTCTGGCTGAAGAGGAACGACCCCAATTGGGCCCCCAAGTAGTGCAATAGGAGGTATGCGGTCAGCCAGCCTAGGCCTGACTCAGGGAACCGGACGCCCCTGCCATGCATAGTCCCCTGAGATGTCTGCCAACAAGGTGACTTTCATGGCTAATTGGGCTTGGTACGCAAGCTCAGGTCTGATCATCCTGTAGCTGGCCGCCTCTGGAGAGGGTGTATAGTGTTAAGGGCCGAAACACCCAATGACCCAGAGGAACACTACTGATGATGCGTACCCGTAAATTCATTTCTCCTTCAAGTCCACTATCCACCATTCACCTACAAGTCCACCAAGCGTATGTGTTAGCACAAGAATAATAACACCTCATTCTGTGTTTTCTGGAATCTGTTCAGGTTTTTGGGGATAATCACTCCCAGATATCTCATCGCATCAGAATCCCATTTTATTTTGAATGTTTTTCTAATAAACTGATTGGAAGAGTAATTAAATGTTAGTACTTGTGATTTGTGAGCATTTAGTTTATAGCCGGACAATAGTTCATATTCTGTTAAGGTCGCAATTAAGGCCAGGAAGGAAGCATCAGGGCACACTAGGTATATTAAAATGTCATCCACAAATAATGCAATTTTTTGTTCTCCTTGAGCCATCATAATTCTGTGTATTTTGTCATTTTGTCTTATCCACTGACTTGGAGGCTCCATGAAAACCGCAAATAGAAAAGGGGACATGGGACAACCTTGTCGGCAGCCCCACTGCAATTCAAAGGAGTCTAAAAATACGCCGTTAATCTTTATCTTTGCTGATGGTTTGCTATACAGGGCTTTTGCTGTCTTAATAAATTGTTCATTAAAATTAAACCTAAAAAGTACTCTATATAAGAAAGACCAGTCTACAGAATCAAAAGCTTTTTCGGCATCTAATCCTAATAAGACAGCTTCCATGCTAATTTAATGTGATTAATTATGTGTAGGGTATGTCTTAATTTGTTCCAGGTTTGCCTCTGTCTAATAAAACCTGTCTGGTCTAAATTAATAATGTCTGGGAGAATATTTTTGAGCCTTTTCGCTATGATTGAGGCAAAGACTTTATTGTCCTGATTTAACAAGCTAATTGGCCTATAGTTAGAGCAGTCTAACTTGTTTTTCCCTTCCTTTGGTAGTATTATGATAACTGTCTCTCGCCATGATGGAGGGGATTTCTCCATGTTCAAGTACCCAGTTAAACGCTTTTAGTAATAGTGGTGTCAATGACTCTTTGAAAGTTTTATACCATTTGGCAGTAAATCCGTCAGACCCTGGAGATTTATTTGTTTTGAGTCTTGTTATTGCCTTTTCCAGTTCATCAGTTGTTACATTAGCCAGCAAAGTTGTGTTTTGTTTATCTGAAATTTCAGGGAGATTGAGTGTGTTAAGGAGAGAGTTTGGTGCGCTGTCTCCTTTCTGGGTCTTCTTAGAATAAAGGTTTTTTGTAATAATTTTCAAAGACACTTTGGATTTCCTGAATTTTATGTTTTACTTGTTTGGTTATTGGATCCTTAATTTTGTGCATGACTCTCTCTGACTGATGTTTCTTTAGTTTGTAAGCCAGGAGTTTGGTTGATTTGTTGCCAATTTCATAGTATCTTTGTTTCAAAAATAACAATTTGTTTTGAATTTCTAGCAAGTGTATTTCATTTATTTGGTTTTTAATCGCTTTAATTTTTGGAAAGTGTTTAACTCAATATATTTTTTTAATTTTTCCTTTCTAGATTAGTCAGTTCTAATTCTATTTTTTTTTTTAGTTTTTCATGTCTAAGTTTTTTTTTTATAAGTGCCAACTTTGCTATGATTTTCCCTCTCAGCATTGCTTTACAGGCATCCCACAGTATAATGGGGGAAACTTCCCCATTGTCGTTGTCTTCCAAGAATGTCCAAATTTCTCTCTGTAATTTCTGTTTTGTTGGTCCTTTAAGAATATTCTAGTTCAATCCCCATAAAGAAGTGTTTGTCTTAATCTTAATATCAAGGTCCATGTAGACAGGGTTATGGTCAGGCAGGTCCATTATTCCAATTTTTTAGTGTCTTATTCTCCCAATGTCCTTGTTGTACATGAAGAAATAGTCAATCCTACAGTAGGATGAGTGAGGGGATGAGAGAAGGTATAATCTCTAGTGGTTGGCTTGAACTCACTCCAAACACCACAAATTCCCATTTCCTTTAACATCCTTCTCACTTTCCTGCTCACTGGGTTATTCTGATTAAGGTTGGTTCCTGAGGCATCCCAACTTGGATTTAACCTTAAATTGAAGTGTCCATGGCGGGGGGGGGGGGGGGGGGGGGGGGGGGGGGGGGGGGGGGGGGGGGGGGGGG
>JANZLB010000005.1:36368074-36379429 GCA_026167865.1 Notarius quadriscutis
GCAACTATCATGTGCTAGTTTACAATCAGTCAGCTTATGATAGTTGCAATCTTTATTATGCATGTAAACTGACTAAGTTTTATAGGAAACATTATCAGCAATTACAGGACATGATCAACAGCAGTTAAAAAGCACCCTCACACTCAGCAAAGTGAAAGCCAAAACCTAAATTAGTAAACATTTTGATTGGCCAGCTGTACAATAATCATAATTCAGGGTGAAAGGTTAAAGACAGGACTTCACAGGTGTGTTAACACTGAATATTACTGTCTTCACCTTTACAGTAAGCTACCTTCTAATGTGTTGCCCACTGGAAAATATTTTCAAGTCATTTTCAGTGTGTTACACACACACACTTTCTCCCTTTCTGTAGACACAGGCCAAAACCAAAATATTTATTCATCTTTCTGAAAATGCTAAGAATAAAAGATGGTTTGTTCTAAAAAATAAAAAATACACCAGGAGGTCATGTGAAATAATGCGTGTGCCCTAAAAATTAGCTTCTTAGCACGTGACCCATTTCGAGGTCATGATGGGAAATCTCCACGCCAATATATTTGGCAAATAAGGAACATTTCATGTTGGTTCAGGCGGACGTGTAGGGAGTTAAGGGTGGGAGGGAGGGGGCTACACGGCCCTCGGTTCTCTCTAACCATATTACAATGAAAAGAACACGAGGCAGAGAGGCACATTGTCGTTAACCTCTGCCTCAGGATAAATCAGCGCGCTCGCACGCACATTAGCCTGATTCCGCACACGCTCCCCTGCACAAGCTGCGTGCCCACAAACGGTGAAGAGAGGCGTGAATGGACACACTCAACACCTTTAAATGTTACAGTGTACCTCCCATCAATCATTTACTCTTCTTTTACCCAGAGTTCTGTTAATTGGAGCTCCTTCATCTCTCGCTCTTGCTACTCTTGCATCTTATGTTGTGCCTATCACCAAAACTGGTCTATCTGTAGTGCCTTTTAATTGACAGGAGCTTTTCTTTGACTTCTTATTATAGCATAGGCTAATACTGTAATTACCAGAAAAGATTTGAAGAAAAATAAGGGAACAAATGTTTGAGCATGTTTACAGTTTCTTCAGATTTTCAAAAATCAAATCCCATTTTTTTAAACTTTAAACCCAAATCCAAAACTGCATTTCTCTCTGGGAAAAGCAGACAAATTACTTTGATCATGAAAATAGTTTTCCAAGACATAAATCAAATCAAATGGATAAGCAGTGACTCACTTAACTCATGAGAGAATATTCTAAAAAAAAAAATAATAATAATAACCCACTGGGTTATTTTTTATTGGTCCTAGACTAAGTTTGTTGTGACAGGTATTTGATTCGACCTGACCCAAACTGGGCTGTTAATGGACAACACAGCATGCTAGACTGGTGGTGCAGACCTGAGAGGGAGCATTCAAGGTGTTCAAGAACATTCTACAGTGAACCTTCATTTTCTGAAATTTTTCCACTGAGTCTGTGTAGACAGAGTGGCACAAAGAGAAAGTCTGAAGAAATCAGCTGCAGCTGCAAGACGTATACGTTTTTGTTCATGTAATGTATCATTTATTTTCATTTAATTTACTTTCACATAATTTATAATTTAGTTGGCCCTTTCAAAATTATATTTCTGTATATATTAGGTAACCATAATGTATAGCTTGGCTTGATGTTATCCTCATGACAACAGCAACAAAAAACGACATACACTGGGTAACTTTATTTCAGAAACAAATTGCTGAATTTGGCTTCTTGTGATAAATAATACAAATTTTAAAGATTAGATTAAATGCTTACATAATTTTGTTTATGTAATTAACATTCTCTAATTTGGGGCTGCCACATAAGTATTAGACCACACGTTGGCCTAGTGGTTAGCGTGTCCACTTCTTGATCAGCAGATCATGAATTCAACTCACGGTCAGGTCATACCAAAGACCATCATAAAAATGGTACCTACTGCCATCTGGCAAGGCACACTGCAATACAAATGCGAGTCGGGAGTCAAACTCTTGCGGTTACCAGAGGACTGGCCCCCCACTGTAACCCTAGCTATATAATAGGCAATTGGCCGAGGGCTATGGGAACAGAGATCAGTGCCACCCAATATGCCTTAAAAGACTGGTTGGTACCAGGATGGAAGACTGCCTGGGAAGACCAGGTCCTGCTGTGGGAGGGACTTTGATTGACTGACACAAGTATTAATGTTACCATTCTGTACAGTCCAGTAGTTTACCCACCCAATATGGTGGGTTAATATAACCAACCCTAGCTAGGTTAAAACAAACCATCGTGCACTAGTTTTTATCAGACTCAATGCTGGGGTTCCAAATCAGATTGGGTTATTTTAAGCCTAGCTATTTTTAGAGCATAGTAAATGTAGTGCAAATTCTGCAAAAATAGAATGCATGACTTTTATAAAGGATTTGTTATATTTATGCAACATTTTCTGTTCCCATTTATGTCAATGCAGTGAAAAACTAAAATAGGCTACTAGAGCAAACAAAAGACAGACCGCACATGAGACAAGAGTGTTCGTGAGACAAACTGGATATCTCTAACTGGATATCTCCAGAAATATCCCAACAGGAAAAAAAATCCCAACATGTTTGGTATTGTGGCGCTGCACATTGGTTAAAGCATTATTTCAGCAACTTCATTCATAATCCTGATGATATGACAATGCATGAATATACATGAATTCAGTATTCATAGCTATTAATAAATCTAATACATAATTTTATTTTTATACATCAAATTACACCTCATGCCATCATTGGATGAATAAAGACGCATGTGTTCGAAATGAATTGATGCGAAAGACCTTCTGCCATCTCTGCACGTGGTCAGCAGGCATGGTGACATATTGCACGTCACACCGGAAGGTAAGCAGCAGGCCCTGGATGGCTCCAGCCATCTGTCAGTGTTATGCCCCACTGTCACACCCCCGATCTGCACCTCTTGTTCAGTTTGCGCAAGGCACGTTCCAAAATTTCATGCTAGCATGCGGGAAATCAGTGCAAGGTTAGGTAATGGGGAAAAATGTTGTATGAAGAGTGATTGTAAATCAGTGTATGATTCTTTGAGGCATGGTGAATGAATATAAAAGCTTTATATCAACTGTAGAGGTCATTACAATTTTAATCAGCTTGCAGCTTCATACACGTTCTTTTTCTTCTCATGGTCATCAATAACACAATGTGTTTCATGTAAAAAAAAAAACTTTCAAAAGAATTCTAGAACATCCATCATGCTGTGATTGCTAGAAGCGTGGATTGAAAACACTAATTAAGCTGTGCTCCATTACAAAAAAAAACAACCTCTTGATCCAGATAGATGAAAACCTTGTCAATCAATTACAGTCATGGGAAAAAGAAAGTACAAACTCCTTCAATTCTATTTTTATTTACCAGGGCCTAAATAACAATTGTGTGGTCCACACCACACCAACTTCTTATATGCAATCAAATAACTTCAGGGGACAACAAAAACAACAAATTTCAACATGTAGTCATTTCCCAAAAAAGTAACCAGCATCCAGAAATCAGGTGGGATATAAATAAGTACACCCTATAAATGAGTAACATGTAGAAAAGAGCACCTTCAGCAACAATAACTTGAAATAAACATTTTCTGTTGGAGTCTCAGTTTCTTACATCATTTTGGCAAAATTTTGGCCCACACTTCTTTACAAGATTGCTTCAGTTAAGTCAATATTTGAGGGCATTTGTTTACGCACAACTCTCTGAAGATCTCACCACAGCATCTCAATGGGGTTGAGGTCTGGACTCTGACCAGGCCATTCCAACACCTTGATTTTTTTTCTTCTTTAGCCATTCAAATGTCAATTTGCTGGTGTGCTTGGGATCATTGTCATGTTGCATGACCAATTTTGGCTCAGTTTAAGCTGCTGGACAGATGGCCTCACATTTGTCTGAAGAATATTCTGGTATAAAGGGGACTTCATCATTGTCTCAATGACTGCAAATTTCCCAGGTCCTGTGGCTGCAAAACAAGCCCAAATCATCACCCCTCCACCACCATCCTTGACAGTTGGTATAAAGTGTTTGCGGTGATACACTGTGTCACCTACACAGAGAAGGGACATTTTCCTAGCCATAAGAATAAAAAAATGAACAAGAACAAGACTGAAAGCCATTCTTGCTCAGTCTTTTTTCTGATTGTGCTGTCATGAATATAAACATTTTAAATGCTTACAGAGTCCTATAGATCATATGATGTTGCACTTTTTAAATACAGTGTCTGAGCATTAAACAGTCTGACCTTGAACTGAAATTGCTGGGACACCCACTCCTAGGAAGATCTTGAATATTTTGTCAAATATCTTGAAGACCCTCAGTTTGTAAATAATTCTTCTCACTGTAAAATGATGAATTTTAAATTGTTTGGAGATGGCCTTATAACCCTTACCAGATCAATGAACAGCAATAATTGCTTTTCTGAAGTCATGGCTGATGCCCTTTCTTCTTTTCATGTTTTAGACACACCAAATACCAAATTATCAAAAGTTCTGCTTTTATAGCAGTAGACACTTCTTAATGATTAAATATTATTGTGCATTTCATTAGTAACACTTGGCTGCTAATTATTCTCTTAATGATTGTGGAAGTAGGTAGGTTGAACTTCCCTCACTTGATTTCTGAATGCTGGTTTACTTTTGGGGAAAAAATGATGTTGAAATCTGTTGTGGGGTTTTTGTGTTTGTTTTTTGTTTATTTTTGTTATATAAGGTTATTGGTTTGTTTATAGAAGCTGGTTGCGGACCAAACAATTGTTATTTAGGCCCTAATAAATGAAAACATAGAATTGAAGGAGGGTGTACGTTCTTTCTCCCATGACTGTAATTGATAGGCATGGTTTGTTCATTTGTTCATTCATTTGTTGGTTTGTTTCTTTGCAATGTCATCATTCTTGTCCCCAGCACTTTTGGTGCTGTCTCAAGAAAGTGTCTGGATGTTTTGCCTGTTTTTTTTTTTTCCCCCCAGGTTAAAATCTTCCAGAACATCAAAATTAATTTTGTATTGTATTGTATCAAACTGTGGGATTTGCTACACAGATTTGGTCATTTGGTTGTTACCCCTCTTGTCCAGAACATTCAGTTTTGAGCCTACCAGGGGTACTTTTAAGATTTAAAAAGATCTGGACATTGCACACAGAAAAAAATAAAATAAAATACAGTATGGTATGTATGTATACCTAGAGTATGGTGGGTTGTTTTTTTTTTTTGTAGTTTTCATATATCTTGTTACAATGTGTTCCTTACATTATATGGCCAAAAGTATGTGAACACCTGACCATCACATCCATGTCTTGGCCTTCCCCAAACTGTTGCCACAAAGTTACTAGCATACAATTGTCTGGAATGTCTTTGTATGCTGTAGCATTACAGTTTTGCTTTACAGAAACTAAAGGGCCTCAGACCTGTTCCAGCATGACAATATCTGAGTGCACAAAGCAAAGTCCATAGACACATGGTTTGCCAAGGTTGGAGTGGAAGAACTCAAGTGACCTGCACAGAGCCCTGACCTCAACTCCACTAAACGCTTCCTCACTCAACATCAGTGCCCTGCATCACTAATGCTCTTATAGCTGAATGAGCACAAATCCCTAAAGCCACTCTCCAGAATTTAGTGGAAAGTTGCCCTAGAATGTTGGAGGCTGTACTAGTAGCAAAGGGAGGTCCAACTCTGGAATGAAATGTTTTTAAAAAAGCACGTACGTATGGGTATGATAGATGTACACAAACTTTTGAACCTGTTGTGCAGCTATGTGTTATCAATTTGACAACCAAAATCATTTGATTTTGAATTTGAGTACAGTCAGTTTTAAAAGAAAGTATAAAACACTATGAAATTGGACTGTAGAAATACAGATTTACTTTTATTGGTGTAGAAATTGAATGAAAAAATTATGCAAGTATGGTCACTCAATACATAGGAAAATAATAATAAAAATTGCTTGATCATTTCATCCAGAAAGGGTTGTGCTGTATTGTGTTGTTTTGTGCTGTGCTGTGTTGTGTTGTGCTGTGTGGAGAGTTTTTTTTTTTTTAATCCTGAAAAATGCTTGTTACGTAGCTAGACAATAATCTATCCTCCTTGCATTCTCTTATTGTAGGATACACACAGTATTTTCCACATGCCTGCAGCATATTGTCCTCCATGTTTTCCTTCCACACACTAAAATCTTCACTGTAGCACAAGAGCCTCACAGCTTGGTCAGCATCAAGGTTTCACATGATTAAAAAAAAAAACAAAAAAAAACATGATGCCATGAAAGTCTATAGAAAAGGTCTTTAGTTGATTGATAATACTTTGCAAGGGTTTGTCTCTAATGGTGTTTTCAGAGCAATTTGAAAAGATTTATAGCATATACTGTATATTCTGAAAATTTACAAAAGATAATAATAATAATAATAATAATAATAATAATAATAATAATAATAATAATAATAATAATATCCTAAATAACAGCAAGAAATATGCAGTCTTTTATTGTTTAAGATATGTTCCAAACAAGATCAGGACAAAACACGTAGTGGGGGGGGGGAAAAAAAAACTTTTTTTTATTCTATTTTGGCACCTTCTTTGTGAAGTTTAGCGCTTCTTCATCTACTGCTCCAAGACTAAAATGCAGAGGGTAGAGAGGGTCGATTTTCAATTCTGGACTTCTATAATAAAGATAAACCTATGTGCCAATCAAACCTTTTCTCAAAGTAGCCCAAACATCTCTCTCTCTCTCTCTCTCTCTCTCTCTCTCTCTCTCTCTCTCACTTTTTCACAAATAAAACAGGCCACCAAAATATTGTTTCAGGAAAAAAGCATCTTCTTCTTGCACTTACTCTTTCTACTTCCATCCATTTCTCCTACCAAGAAAAAAGCAGGGAAAGAAAAGGAAGGTCAAATATCTGTCAGAGTGGGATAGAGACCAATGGAGGGAAAGAAACAATCAATACTGGAATGTGTTTTTCTCCTGCAGTAGCAGTTAAATGCCATGTGCAAGCAACTGTATTTTCTCATATGTAGGATTTGAGTAGAGACCTGTGCGTGCTTTAATGTCTATTTCTTATTCTTCAAAACATTAGCTCATAACCATGGTTCTTGTTTCTGCATTACACTGTGTGGCAGTGGGGGCATGGTCAAGTGCCAGTTTGTGAATAGAGGGTGGAGTTGGGGGCAGTAAGTGTTTCAGAGGAACATGCACCTGTGGGTAGTTGTACTATTAAGGGTTCCATGTTGCAGTAAGTGGCAGTGGAGGAGATAAAAGCAGGGAGTGACGTGGACGGGAGGAAGAGAGAGCTGAGGTGAACTTTACTGTGTGTGTGTGTGTGTGTGTGTGTGTGTGTGTGTGTGTGTGTGTGTGTGTGTGTGTGTGTTTACACTGGTCTGTGTTTCTGGGCGAGACTATAAAACAGAAAGCACTGAAAAGAATGGCCAGAAAAAAAGAATACGAGCCCTGAGTTGTCCCAAGCTTGCTGGCCATTTCCTCAGACTTATGCGAACACAAGAAAGTGTCACAGTGGTGCCAAAACCAGGGAGTGAAGAAGATATGTCATGATGGAGCCTTTGCCCTTCTCTGAGATCATCAAGACCCTTGCTCGCATCCACCAGACTCAACATTACACCTGACTCAGGCTCTGCTTGGAGCAAAATCAAGGTCCAGGCCCAGACTGAGAATAGGCAGGTGCTTTGGACCTTTGAAACCTAACACAGAAAGCTGCTGGAAGAGGATGTCACAGTGCTGAAGACATTGGTACTGTTGCAGTTCATCACCCATCTACCTGAGGGAACAGTAGAATGGGTTTAGTACCATCGTCCGGCATCGCTAGAGGAGGCGCTCCAACTGAATGAGGACCACTTGACAATGTATCCAGGGGCAGGCAACCCTTCCCCTTCTCTCTCTCTCTCTCTCTCTCTCTCTCTCTCTCTCTCTCTCGCTGTTCCCCTTCCTTTCCCTGCACTCCCCTCTTCCCTGCATCCCAGAAACAGGGCCTCTTTTCCCCCTAAAACCAATTCCCGTTAACTAGTCCTCCTACCACTACCAAGGTCAACATCTTCACAGGTATGGGAGTAAGACCTGGGCAAGTGTGCTGGCAATGTGTAGGGAGCTGCAGGCTTCCCCTGATTTAGCTGGGATGTATTGTATACCTGTGAGTATTCAAGGAGGTACCTACCACTCAATGGTGGATTTGGGATTGGAATCAAACCTCAGTTCACCAATACTTGGTTCAAGGTAGGGCATTGCATAGAGCACACTGGGTGAAGGTGAGGTGTGTGCATGGGTATGTGCACAAATATCCATTAGTGTTTGTCATTATTTAATTCCAGGGATAAAAATATAGAAGATAAGTGGTGGTTAATCCTCGCCTCACCAATCCACTGATTTTTGGGAACAAATTGGCTGGCATTTCCAGCATTTTATGGGGAATGAATGCATGTGCATGGGCCCTGTAATAGAGTAGCATGGTGTGGAATGTAAACAGTATTGGTTGAGGAAGCATTATCTGGGTTGTGTACATAAGATCTGTGTTAGGATGACTTGCAGGGTGGGGATGGCCCATCCCCTCACCCATAGGAGTCACTAGCGAATCTACAGGGCACCCAAAAGTTGTCATTGCATCCCCCTGCATTAATCAAGGATTCCTTCAAAACATTTGGGATGCATCTCATTGGATCATTAAAATGGAGTGCATGAAGTTTTTTATCAGTTCTAGTGGATTATAAAACTTGATATCAGGAAGCCATGCCACTTCACATCTCAGCATGCACTTTGCAGAGGCACTCTTTAGAATAATCTCCTGAGTCAGAATCCCAAAGAAGATTCTGACTGATCAAGGCACCATGTTTATGTCACACATACTTTGCAAAAATGCATGTAAACTAATAGGAATTAAATAAATTCATACCAGTGTCTGGATGTCCTTGTTGAGCAATTTAATCAAACATTTAAAAATATGATTTGGAAGTTTGTATATGATTACACTTGAAATTAGGATAAGTGGCTCAAACCCCTATTATTTCCAGTACAAGAGGTTCCATAAGCCTCCGTGGGCTTCTCTCTGTTTGATTTGCTACATGGACACAAGCCCTGAGCATCTTCTTGTAAGAGAATATTGGGAGATGGAGCTTCACAAAGTAAAAGCAAAATTCAGTACATTCCTTACCTAATAGCAAAACTCCACACATTGAATAATTAGCTACAGGCACAAAAACATCAGTTCCAACTGTATAATAGTGGTGTTTGGGAATTTTCAATCTGAGATAAAGTGCTTGTATTGTTCTCCACATCAAGCTCAAAATTACTCACAAAGTAGCAAAGGCCTTTTGAAGTCACACAAGAACTCAGGGGCGTCAACTATGAGGTAAGACGAACAGATAGAGGTGGAGCACTGCAAATATACCACCTCAGTCTCCTCAAACCATGGAGAGAGGCAGCCCCTGTGGCTTTGGCTGTGGTGGTTCCTGAGAAGAAGGAGCTGGGACCAGAAGTGAACCCAGTATGGATCAAATAGAGACCACCTCTCTCTCTCTCTCTCTCTCTCTCTCTCTCTCTCTCTCCCATATCCCAGAGGTTGTCAAGTCACAAGTGAAGTTGTAGGATGTGTTTTCACCTCTACCTGGGCACACTAATCTGATAGAACACCACATTGAGACACCCTGGGTTGTGAGGGTATGTAGCTGTCCCCGATTTTTTTGCCCGATCACAAATAAAATGGTGGTGTAGGGGTCCAGCCCAGTGGTCCTGGTTCCCAAGACAGACAAGTTAGTCTGGTTCTAGTCTTGTGTCAGCTTTAAAAAGGTGAACACAGAGTCTAAATTTGATGCTTATCCAATGCCCTGCATTGATGAATTGCTAAATTAGATAGGCGTGGCTTTCATTTGACACTAGATTTGAGTAAGGGGTTTCAACATATTCCCCAACTCCAATATCCTGAAAGAAAACAGCCTTTTCCACTCCATTTGGGTTATGTCAATTTGTTACATTTCCTTTTGGTCTGTTTGAAGCCCTAGCCATGTTTCATTGACGCTTGGACAGAATCCCCTGCCCCCACTCTATTTATGCCACAGCCTATTTAGATGTGTAATTAAAATGAAATTATTATTTATAGTAATGACTAGCAATGGCACCTTCAACATCTGTCCTGAGATCTCTAAGATGTGCAGTACTCACAGCAAACCCAAAGAAGTGTGCAATTAGACAGGTGGAATTATGGTATTTTACACTTGGGCCATAGGCAGGTGCATTCACAAATTGAAAAGACACCAGTGATTGTCTGCCCAAGACCACAGACCAGCAAAGAATTGAAGCAATTTCTGGGGCTGGCTATTATCATAGGTTTATACTTAATTATTCGCATGTCACCAGCCCTCTGACTGATCTCACAAAAAACTTGGTCAGATCTGGTCCAGTGGACACAGTCATGCCAACAGACCTTCACTCTGATAAAGGCTGCACTTTTATCCCTTCCCACCAAAGCAAACCATGTACTAGTTCTGGGCTGGTGCTAGTGCTGGTTTGGACTTGGTTCAACTTGCAAACCTTCTAAGAATCGCCAAGCCATGCTACTGCTGCTAGCCAGCCCCACTCATGCTGCTAGCCAGTTCTGCTAATCTGCCATGCTAGTGCCACTAATGGCAAGTACAACAATGGCAAACTACTAGCTTTTAATGTAAGTGGTTCTTGGTTCTAGACCAGCAAATGTTGGTGCCACTCTGGAACCAGTTTTCCTGGTCAAGAGCCAGTTCTTTGGCTGTCAAGCATTGTGAAGCATTGGTTTGTGATTAGCTCCCCAGCCGGAGGCTGGGGTATTGGGCAGGATCATGGAGTCAAGGGAAATGAGTGGTTTGGAAGAATGCACACCTGTGGGTAGTTGTACTAATAAATGATCTGTATTGCAGGAAGTGGCCATGGAGGAGATGAAAGTGGGGAGTGGCACCAATCCAGAAAGAGAGAAAGCTTAGCAAACTGTACTCTGTGTGTGTGTGTGTGTGTGTGTGTGTCTTTGCATTGGTGTGTGTCTCTGGGTGAGACTGTAAAACAGAAAGCACTGAAAAGTATGGCCAGCTAAAAAAAAAAAGAATAAAAGCCTTTTTGAGTTGTCCTAAACCTGCCTCCTATTTCCCTTACAGAAAAAACACATGTATTTCACTTGATCACATGTTACCACATGTGGAATACATGGTATCAGATTTTGTAACATGTGTAACCATGTAGAGCACATGTGGAAAACATATTACCACATGTGGAAAACATTCCTACATGTGATTCACATAAAATTGGGCCAAAACCACATGTTTCCCATGTGCAAATAACATGTTTCCCATGTGCAAAACA
>JANZLB010000005.1:36483491-36499538 GCA_026167865.1 Notarius quadriscutis
CGCCGGCCACGGGGCTCGAACCCGGACCTTCTTGCTGTGAGGCGACAGCGCTAACCACTACACCACCGTGCCGCCTCCGGTGAATGTGGAGAGAATAAAGTGATAGATCCTCACTCGTTTCAGTGAGACGTGCTGCTGTACGCATCAGCACGTCATGTTACAGAGTCCTGAAAACGTGTTCGAGAGAGAAAATAAAAGTTGACGGATTAAACACACGCCGTCTAATTCCAGCACAATTTACACGAAAGAACCGCAAGTTGGTGTTTTTTGTTTAAATGAAAGGGTTCCGTTTACCGTGTTTATTATTCGACAAACCACTAATCCCCATCTGCCTACAAGCGTGAGAGAGAGAGAGAGAGAGAGCAGCTGGAGGAAACGCTCTACCCAGGAACAGAAACCTTACATTTCTATTATTAGTTAAGCAACAACGACTGGAATATTCAACCCCGCAGAGATCCTCTCTCATGATGATGAGTGGTATTGGTGTTTCGGACTAATCATTCCAGCAGGACTCTGCTCATTAGGCTGCGATGGGACACACTTTCCCCTGTGATCCTGCTGCTACTGAGACGCGTCCTCCAGCATGTGGGTAGTGGACAGCTTTCAGCAGCAGGGTTGCCAGAAATCCGAATCTGGCGTACTGATGGAGATATAAAGTGCGCACGGCTGTCGGCTGACCGGACTCACAGCCCAGCGCACCAGAGGATCCGACTCGCCCCTAAAACGGCTCCTTGCTGTGGTGTAAACTGTTTAAGGTGATAATTTGCAATAAGTGGTGTAGTCATGCAACACTTCTGTTGAACATTTAAATCCCTGGATTGTCTTCTGCCACATTCTGGAGAAATATACGTAAAGAAATTCGCTCATTTCTGCCCACCTGCAGGTGACAGGGGTCCAGTGCGAGAAGGCGTGGCACTGGCGGGCGAGCCCACGGGTGATGGGGAAGGCCCGCGGATGCCCGGCACGTGAGGCGAGGTGTGCGGGGAGAACGGCGACTGAGCCGGGTTGCTCTGCTCGCCCTGACTGCTGGAGACACCAGATGTGCTGACCCCTGGACTCAGCGCACCCTCCGTGCCTGTGGGCAGGTCATCGATCGAGCCCAGGTCCTGAAACAGAGAGGGGAAGGTCACTGAGATGAGGGACGAATCCAAACCATCAGGGAATCAGATGAATTTAAAATCACGTGTTACTTCTCACTTTGAAATAAGAGTAAAACTGTACGCACACACAATCAGAAATTCAAGCGCATATCACGGGTAAGTTCAGGAGCGAGATCAGTGTAATTCTCCTGTTTTATATTAAACTTTGGTCAAATGCGATATTTTACCTTGCGCAATACCAGAAAAATTCGGTTGAAATCAAGGCATTTGAGTTGAATTGGTCCGCCTCTGAAAAAACTTGGCGTGTGGATTTCCCGGCAAACGTTGATTTCCGTGACGTCGCGATATTTCGGGACACCTCCTTCTGAATCCTACATCAGCGCTGGTTTGTTTATGAGAAAACGACCTGCTGGTTTTCCGCAAATTTCTTCAACGTTATCGCGTAATTATTAAAATGGTTAACAGATGTATCGTAGGAGTGTGTAGCAACACCAATCTTGATGGGATTAGTACTCATCGTTTTCCAAAAGACCGGACAATGAGGGAGAAATGGGAGCGCTTGGTCTACACAGGCTGTGCACTGAAACCATGCAAAGCTCACGTAGCCTGCTGGTGCTTCTGCAGATAACATCACGAATCTGGCTCCAGACTCCCTTGGGATTTTTCCAGACGTGTTTAGTTATTTATATATTCCCCCCCCCCTCCTGTTGACAGATAGCCTTGTGCAAAATTACCCTTCTGGATGTGTGTAAAGGGACTGCATATATTAAAAAAAAAAAACACGAAATTGGTCCAGAATATGCACTTTAAAGACTTTTTTTTTTTTTTACAGAACAATTTGTTTGGATATCATTTCTTTATCGTATAATCAGTAAAGTATCACACTTATAATTGTTTTCATGCCTTTTTCAGTACAAAACCTATTATAAATACAATAGTTTCATCTGTAATAAGCCTCTAAGCATTGGAATAACAATGTAAAATTTCATGATTGCAGGTCATCTAGAAACTGATTTAATTAAAGTGTGATTTCAGGTGATCCCACTGTAATTTAGATGGCCTTATAAAGGACACTGGCATGCATTTCGTAATGAGATTTGATGTTTACAACAGGAAGCAAGCTTTTTAGGGATACATGTAATGATTGGGCAAAGTGGATGGAACTTCAAGCTGGCTTCAAAGTTGCTGAAGTTGCTCGTTTTCAGATAATGTGGCGGTTGTGAGCGGTCAAAAGCACTGAAATAAACATTACTGCTGAGCTTAATATTATTTGTACAGCTATATAATACACACATTGAAGTTTAATGTCTTAAGCATGATTAACGTTTTGAACAGCTATAACAGTTGTTCAGGTGAAATGTCAAATTGTGTGATTTGTTACATATTCATCCAGCTAACTAAGCCTGCCTTGCTTTGTAGAACACAAGCATTTTCAGACACAGTGATCCTGTATCTAATTTTGTTTTTGTTTTTTTTGTAGCCAACAATGCCAAGTGAAGCCACAGAAACTGTCCCAGTGACGGAGCAGGAGATGCAGCAGCCTCAAGTGGAGACGGGTTTGTAAAAATTACATTTAACACTAAACACTGATAAAGAGGTCCTGGAGCTCTTATTTTTAATTGGTGTAAAATGTGAATTAAAGAAAGGAAAGCCAAATATTTGGTTTTGCTGGTATTACCACCTGCTTCTGACACTCCAACCCCCCAGTGGCCAGCTGTTGTGTCTGCCATACAACACGGAGGGGTCTTTCTGTTTGGGATAAAGTTCTGTTGTATAAAATACCTTGCAAATTCAGGTTCAGAGTTTTATGTTTGTTTTTTTTTTAAAAAAGGTAATCCAGGACCTCCATTCTTAGCAAGTCACTTAGTAGTTATGCTGTCTTTGATTTGCATGAGGTTGTGTAGGATTTTTTTTTAATTTAAAAGCATGTGTTTTAATTGCCTGGGACATGTTCAGTACAAGCATGCATAATGCTCATCTAGTGTTTGTCTGGTGTACACAACATGCATACTGTGTTTTTATATTAAGTTGACCGCATAACTTGGCTAAAGAAACTGGTAAGATGTTGCAATAAACTCTGTTAAAGTTTAGTAAATATTACAAAGGAACATTAAATTATCATAAAGTTACATATGTGCTGGGTTGGTAAAATGACGTTGAGTGTATTGTATAATACATGTGTGAAAAGTATTAAAGCAGAATCAATCAGAAGTGGAAACTTCCTATTTAATAGCTAAAACACTGCAGTGCGTGGTTTGAGCGATCCTTTTGGCCCCAGCAACAACTGGTCAGTACAAAACTTATCCTGAGTATCGCTGCTGAATTCCAAACCATGTAATTTATATCTTATGCTGCTTGGGACATCTGCAGCCTTTTGAAAGTGACCAGTAGAAAGGTGCGGTGTGGGGAGACTAAAGCCTACCATACAGAGTGAAGAAATGCAGAAAGGTTGGCTTAGGCTGAAGGCTAAGAAGTGTCTTGGTGAGGTGTTTGACTGCAAATCACTACAGCTGCTTCAGTGTGCCTTCGCAGAGTCAGGATTCATAGTAACTTGAATTTGCAATGGCCTTTTGAATTGACTAGTGAACTTAAACTAGGGCTGCCCAATTTGTAGCCTGCTCTCCCTTTGTTTTGGCCTGCTGTTTGATAAGCTCATGCTTATTCTCTCTTTTTCTGGAAAGTGCTGTGAAATCCTAACCATAATGACGATGAAACATACATTTTGTGCAGCTAAAAAGTACATCTCAGTTTTACGGCAGCGTACAGCTCAGTACTGTTAAGCTTCCCTATTAAATTACATGCGTCTTATCTACAGAGTTATGGGATCCTCTCTCTTTGTTTCAGTTCTGATATTTTGTTGTATACACTAATCAGCCATAACATTAAAACCACTGAGAGGTGACGTGAATAACATTGATCATTTTGTGACACTGTAACCTGTCAAGGGGTGGGGATGCATTAGGCAGCAAGTGAACAGTCAGTTCTTGAAGCTGATGTGTTGGAAGCAGGTAAAATGGGAAGGCGTAAGTATCTGAGCGATTTTGACGAGGGCTAAATTGAAATGGAATGGAAGAAGGTGGCCTGGTCTGATGACTCATGTTTTCTTTTACATCATTTGGACAGCCAGGTGTGTGTGTGCGTCACTTACCTGGGCAAGATGGCACGCGGATGCACTATGGGAAGAAGACAAGTTGGCACAGGCAGTGTAATGCTAGGAAACCTTGAGTCCTGGCATTCGTGTGGATTTTACTTTGACACATACCACCTATATGAACATTAGTGCAGGCCAAGTATACACCCCTTTATGACAGTGGTCTCTTTCAGCAGGATCTGTATGAAGGGGGAGACAATTTTTGGCAGGTGATTTTTAATGTTGCGGTTGATTTGGTGTAATTTTTACACAACAATAGAAGGGATTGATAATTGTAAAATTGGAATTTAAATTTTTTTAAAATACAGGGTATTTTAATATTATTTTTAAAGAAATGCACATGTGCTGTGCATATGTTTTATGTCACTGGTTTTGAGTCAGCCAGTCAAGATGGAGCAATTGAGACAATAACGCACTGAGAAGAGAATTTTTAGAAAAAATTGGCGAGATTATTTTCTTTACAGAAATAAATTTGAATGCAGTTTGTCACGTGCAGACAGCATGGGTGTTGTGAATGTATGTCATTGCAATGAAATGAAACATTCCCTTGTTTTTTCAATGTACAGCAATGAGAACCAGAAGGAGACAGCAAGTGACCTTAATGTTAATTTTCTATAAAATGTATTACATTTTAATGCAATGTGTTTTCACACAGTCTTTATTTGTGGCCCAAGGCCCTCCAACCAGATTAGTTTTTGGCTCTTCACAGAAAAGAATTTGGGCACTTCTGATTTAAGCCATGCATAACTGAGCCATCCCTTTCACTGTCAGGTTCGAGCATTTAGGCTTGTATTGTTCTTTTGGTGTAAACCATACGTGTACTCGACCACTTGTCTAGAATGCTGTGAAGGACAAACAATTTTGACTTTTGCGATGCAGTCCACATCTTTTGTAGAACAGTGTCATCCCCTCCCACCAGCCATCTCTTGTGTTTTTTGTAATGACAGTTTTGTGAACTGCAACCCTATTATCATATTTCTCCCAGACTGTCATTGTATTCATGCTGAGTGACTGATCACATTCAGCTAGTGTTGTAGTACTTGAGGCCGGTCTTGGTCTCAAGATCTGTTTCAGGACTACTCTTTGACGGTCTTGGTCTCATCTCGGAATCGACCACTTTTTTTTTTTTTTTTTCTTCCTTTCTTCCTTTCTTTCCTGCTTGCTTGCTTGGTCTTGTCTTGGATATATAGGGCTCCAGATTTTATTTTAAGACCAGTCAAAACCACAGCTGTGAGGATTTCACTAAATTTGCCTGTGCATTGTCTAATTTAACATCATTTATTATGATTTAGATGTAAAAATTCCTGCTTCAAATAACGTGACTGATTGCTAACTCAATTTTCTTTAATGTTAATGCCATGCTGTAGCATATGTAGTTATGTTACAGAGCCAGGCAACATACTACAGAGGGTAATTGAGAGAGCCAAGCACATGCACACACCTGGAGGGGAAACTTCGTATGTGTTTTGCAAGTATTTTATAGGTAAATGGTTAATCATTTATTAGTTGAGAGTGCACCAGAAGGCATGTAAATCTCAATTTTGGGGGGAGCGGGGCATGCCCCAGGACCCCCCCAGCATCAGCCGCCCACTAAATTTATTTATTTATTTATTTATTTATTTATTTTTTTTAAAAGCCGGCTACTGCAGATTTTCTGGAGAACCCTGTCTAATGTTTACGCACGCTCAATATGTACATGTAAAGGTTAGCTTCTGTGGTTGGAACAGCATTACCAATTTACCACACCACGCTAATCAGGATTGAACACTGCAAAATTGGTCACAAAAGCTACATGTGCAATAAAATGGCATAAAATAAAGACTTAAAATTAAGTTGATTCCTTTTTCAGAAATAAACCACCAAAAAACACCTTATTTTAAGAGCTTCTCCTAACTGCTTTTTCATGCTAAAATTGCTCCAGAGGGCCCCAAATTTGCTTTAATATTTCAAAATTACCCAGGGAAGCATGCCTCCTACCAGTTCTTCGCTTTGCCATTAGACACCCTTCTGTCAATTTCTAGATAATACCCTGCATCACTGTCATTGAATTTCTACTGTTGACTACAATTTCTAATCCCATAAATCTAAATTCACCTATTACTTTTCCTATTTAAGTACAGCCAATTGAGTTGTCTTTCTGACTGAACCTCCTGCTATTTGTGCCCCACTAGTGAACTCTTTCAAAGTCACTTGAATCCTTTCCCCTTACTGAATGCTTTCACCCAGACATTACTTACTGATCCTGAAGAAATGCTGCTTCTAGTGATTTGTTAAACTTGATGCTTCTAATTGTTTTTCCATATTGAGGATGCAGTGATGCAGTTGGCCCACGATTCTGTATGCATCATGGTTTTTGGACCACAGTAATGCTACAGTTTGAGTCTTTAAGAATTTAAAAATAAAAGTGAAAATGGCGAACATAAATACTGTTACAGTGAGGGTGCTCTGGAGGTCCAACTGTCCGTAGAGAGAGAGTGTGCGATCTCAGGTGTCTGATTCATTTTCAGTTTCTCGCCTTGATGTTTTATAGTTTGGGAGTTACTTTGCTGTGGAAATGTGTGGGAGGGGATATTGTAACACGGTTCACTTTTATTTATCCCCCCCCCCAAAAAAAAAAAAAATCAGATGATGAAATCCTGAGTCAGCAGCCACCAGATAGGGCAGCAAATCTTTGGCTCTGAATACTCTCACTGCTTTTATTATTTCTTTTTCTGAATTTGGGATAGGCTCCAGCTTGCCTGCAACCCTGTAGAACAGGATAAAGCGGCTAGAGATAATGAGATGTAGCAGGTTGCTTTTGGAAGACAGCAGTAAGAGATTTTCACTAACAAGTGGACTCTCCATGCTCCACCTACAAGGGGTACAGCCAGGTGATGGGGACATAAATGAGACATCGTTAGTGTTTCCACTTGAGTAGCCGATAGTGGCAAAGCAATGCTTGCAGACTGTTTTGTTTTTTAGTTTTCTTACCCTCGTCATCATTCTGAACACTGAATCCAAAATGTTCCCTAAATCATGGATTTGAAAGACAACCATGCTGCTTCAAATTTGCTTCTCTCTGTCTTGCTAGCACTCGCCATTGTCACATTGGAGGATAGAATGTTTGTTTTTAGCAGAGCTTTCGCACGGGCCTTTGGCCAGTGTGAGCAGAACTCCATACTTATGAAAATATGATAACTCGTCGAGTTGATTTTTGCATGGACACAGATCCCAGCCATGTACCCTATGTCCGTATGTATGTCTGTCCGTCCGTGCCCCTCGCAATTCTGATTGGCTGTTTGATTTTGGCGGGAACTAGAAGCGTGAGCGCGCCTACATAACTTTTTTTATTTTTGTCTACAGATAATTTCATATTTATCGGGTTTTTTCACCGAGAACAACTCAAACAGCGCAACAAAATAATCATTTTTACAAACTTTAAACAGATGTCAAAACCAGGAAGAGAGAGAGTTTTGACAGGAAGAAAAGGAAAAGAGCCGTGAGAGAGCTAGAGAAAGGCGAAGAAATCTTTCACAAGAAAAGCAGCAAGCTGAAAGAGAGAGAAAATGTGTAAAAAAAAAAAAAATGAATTAATAGAAATGATGAGTTGTAGGAATTTAATTCTAAATAGTGATGTTGATTTTGAAATCACTGCGAAATCCTTCGGGATCTGACAAGTTGACCTGAATCCAGTCAGTGTTTTCATGAATCGTGTATCTTTTGTTTTCAAAACATTTTGCTATAAATCCCTAAAGTACACTGTAGTTTATAGTAATAAAAAGAATAATATACTTGAGTTTGGAGAAATTTATCTTCTCGTGATGAAATTGAAACACAAAGTATATGATCTATTGCATGTTTGTTTTTCATTTGAATGGAAGCTCTGCTATTAGGTAGTACCTAATTTTATATTGCTTCCCCTCTCTTTTCCAACTCGTATTTGGTAGAGCACTGATGGGCTTCTTTAACTTATATTTGCATACAGAGTACTGATGGAGTCCAGGCAAATACGTTTCCCTCCCTTCTCCAGCATACAGAGCGCTGATGGGTTCCTCCAGCTTTTATTTGAATACAGGGTGCTGATAGGCTCCAGAGATTGTCTATGGATCTGAATGCACAACATGCATGTAGTCTGCAGCACAATAAGCAAGGTTAGGAAAATGACTGACGGGCATATTTGCAATATTGTGGTTCACGGGTGCATATTGTACCATATGGGACATACCGAATGGTTTGATAACATACCATGTACCATTGCATCCCTAGTCCATATATACTCTGTCCTTACTTGTCCTGATTGAGCTGAGCCACCATTCACATGTTTAGCCCGTGAACCTGAGTATGCTGCTCCAGGTAACAGTTTGTGCACAAACTATCCTCTTAATGCTTTAACCCTTCGAGCCCAACTGACATACATTGCGCCCATATTCACATCCCTTCTCAGTTGAATTGCTCACAAAGTATCCATTGCAGTAAGGTGGATTACGTCTCGCATAAAACTGCACAACTTTTCCAACGATTCTAGTTGCTTGTCTGTATGACGGTGTTGGGGTGAAATTCAGAATGAATTTCCATCCAATTTAATCATACACACTCTACATACAGCTCTGCATCCATCTCCACACCCATTACTCTTCTTTGAATTACTCATGAATTATTAATTGCTACTTTGAAGTAGCCACTGTTTACCTAAACAAGTTTGCACACTATTGGCTTTATCTTAACCAGCTTCATGAGGTAGTCACCTGGAATGGTTTTCATTTGACAGGTTGCTTCGCCAAAAGTTAATTAGTGCAATTTCTTGCTTTCTTAATGTGTTTGAGACAAACAGTAAATAGTAAGTAATAAAAGTACAGTAACTGGTGCTATTCCACAACTGTAGTAATCTATACTATGTCAAGAACTGCTCAACTAAGTAAACAGAAATGGCAGTCCATCATTACTTTAAGACATGACGTGTCTTAATAAAAATGAAGAAAAACCATTGAAATTAGGTGTGTCCAAGCTTTTGACTACTATTGTGTATCAAAATAAACAGCAGAAATTACCCTTTCCAACAATACTAATTGTTCTGTGTAACAAAGACTTATCAGGTTTTGAATTCACACCAAAATGACTGACATTTTATTTTTGTTAGGCATTTGGCACATATCTCTGCAAATTACTAAGTTTTAGAGTATTCCACCATCGTGGTTTGAGATTGTCTGGAACCTGGCAATCTCCCATACACAATCATGAACACCACTACTACTGGCAGCATTTTACAGCGAGATACATGCAAAAACATAATTTCATAACCACAATCTTTTTTTTTTTTTTTTTAATTTATATAAATGTTAATATAAAAAAAAAAATTCAAGTATTATCAAGTGATTGAAGATCTGTGGAAGACTGTTCTGGGAGTATGTATGGCTAGCCCTTAATATGATCAAGCTAAGAGCTTAAAAGTAAAGGTAGTGAAAATTATTGTGAAAATAGCTTGGGGTTTATAGGGTTTGATGTATTACTCACACAGCTTTACTAATACATTAGAAGAGCAGTATAGGTGCCATTGCCACAGCAGACATTTTAAGTGGCACTGCAGTGAAGGAGACAGAATAAAGCTGGTGATCATCTTTTTGCCTAAGAATCTACAAGACTTTATATATTACTAGTTGCTTTGAGTGTGTGACACAAGTGGTAGTCCTACAGCACTGCAACACTGTAAGTGTTAAGCTGCCACAGATCCTAACAAGCAGTGTGATGTCTGAGCTGTCTTAATGGCCTTTGGGTTGATTAAACCAGTTTGAAATCCTGTGCATGTTTTAACACTGAGTGAGGTGTGTGAAGAGGTCTCTCTTCCCCTAACCCGCATGGATATGGATTTCTGTCCATGCGCTTGTGGCATTTCTGAAGTCAACTTGAGCCCATTTTCTCCTCAGCTGCTGCTGCTGCTTCAGTTCCTGCTGGCTCTCAGCCAAAGACTAAAGGGACGAAGGCTAGCTCATCTCCACACACCTCTGCCCCCAAGGCTGTTCCTTTGGGTCGCCGGAAGCGCTCCTCGCTTTCTGCTTCTTCTTCTTCTCCCACGTCACCCAAATCAGCCTCTGGCCCTCGAGCCACCCCACCTTGCTCTCCACTAGCATCTCCTTCAGCTCATTCCCCAGGTGCAGGGAAACCTGAGACAACTGTTCCTAAGGTTGTTAAGGCTGGTAAACAGGCAAAACCCAAGAAAGCAGATTTTAAACTTGCTGAACCTCAGCAGGTAACTCTACCTTCTGCTGTACCCTCAGAGGCTAAAACAACACTGGAGTCTTCCCCAACGTCTCCCAAGGTGGCCACCCCACCAGTAGAGGGTGCAACTACTGCCTCTGTGTGCCCTAAAGCTGCTGGCGTAACTCCAGTAGCGGCAGAAATAGTAAAAGGTCCAGGTCCTGCAGCTGCACCTCCTCAGTGTACCACTGCTAATCCAGTGAAGGCAAAAAAGGAGAAGGGTGCAGCAGCTGCTCCAGTGAAAGCTGAAGCACCTGTTTCCACTCCTACTGCAGATGTCCCAGCTCCAGTGGTGACAAAACCAGAGAAAGTTGAAGCAACTACCTCAGCTTCAGTGGAGGTAAAACCAACAAAAGGTGCAGGCCCTACAACAGCCTCTCCTGAAGGTATTGTTGCTGCATCAGGGAAGGCAAAACAGGAGAAGGGTGCTGCAGCTTCTCCAATGAAAGCTGAAGAACCAGCCTGTGCAAAAGATGTTGTCCTAGCTCCAGTGGAGGCAAAACCAGTGACTGGTGCAGCATTAGCCCCAACTCGAGTGGATGTGAAGCAGGTGAAGGGTGCTGTACCTGCACCAGTCCAGGCTAAAGATGTTGTTCCAGCTCCAGTGGAGGCAAAATTGGTGAAGGATGAAGCAGCTGCTCCAGTCCCATCTCCAGTTGATGTGATGCAGGTGAAAGGTCCTGCACCAGTCCCGGCTAAAGAAGATGCTCCAGTGGAAGCAAAATCGGTGAAGGGTGAAGCAGCTGCTTCAGTCCCATCTCCAGTTGATGTGATGCAGGTGAAAGGTCCTGCACCAGCCCCAGCTAAAGATGTTGTCCCAGCTCCAGTGAAGGCAAAACCATTAGAGGGTGTAGCACTTACTCCAGTATCTCCTAAAGCTCCTGAGCCTTTTAAAGTAGTTTCAAAGTCAGCTACCCACACACCCAAATCATACTCTGAGGCTGTGGCATGTAGTCCACCCAAAGTACCAGAAATTCCAAAGGTGGTTCATGAGGCTCCAGTAGCATCTAAGGGGTCAGAAGTCCTCAAGACGACTGCAGTTGTTCCAGAAATCCCTAAGAGTGCTGAAGTGCCCAAAGCTCCTGCTGCTGCTGAATCTCCAAAGGCTCAGCCTGTACCTGTCTTATCTCCAGTGCAAAAAGAAAAGTCAGTTCCAGCTGTTCCTTCTAAAGGAAATGCAGAGCCCCCCAAAAAGAAGCCAAATGTTGCTCCTGTCCTGGCAGCAACTCCTCAATCTTCCATTTCACCTCTGGAGGAGGAGGATGACCTCCCTCCACTTATTCCACCAGAGAAGCCAGCCACAATGCCTGTTTTCCAACCCCAACCTGTGGCTGAAGCGCCACCTAAAGTAGAGCCTGTAGTTAAAGGTCTTGTGCCACCAGCTGGTCCCAAAGCCAGTGTAACACCTGCTAAATCTCAGCCTGACCCTGTACCAGTTAAAGCCCCATCTAAACCGGAACCAGTGATCAAGAATGACAAGGGTATTTCTCTGTCCATCTGTCTCTATACCTTTGTCCTAGACTGTGGGTTTGAATTACTACTTTTTCAGTGTGGTCATGATGGCTGCATGATTCACATTGTGATTAAAAACAGTACATTTTCCCAGTGAACACATTGTGGAGAGCTGCAACAAATTGAGCGGCTTTAAAGATGTGCCTCCATACAAGCAAATAGACTATTAGCTATTCAGTTGAAAAAAAAAATGTATGATGTAAGGTCATTGCTGCAAATATGACAAATGTAAATGAGAGAAACATACTTCTGCCATTCTGTGGCACTTTTTCTGTGGTTCAGTCTCATGGTGCATTATGCAGGGTGTAGAATACCAGTGTTATACCTTAGGTAGTGCGCATAAGTAATAAGTTGGATTTTGACCTGTGTTCGCAGGGAAAAAATAAGATGCGTGCACGCACACTTTTTTTGCTCAATAGTAATTTTGTTTACTTTGGCAGACTAATATTGACATTATTGCTGATGCTTGGAAAAAGTGTTCTGGTTCTATATCACAGACACAAAGCACATCACTTTTACATCTCATTTAGTCCAAGTATTCATCGTATTAAGTTTTTGTCCACTCTTTTTGTTTTGTTTTTCCCTGCAAAGTTTGATGTAATTTTGCAAAAACCTAACATCCTTCATTAGCTACTGGTCTGGGCCCGAGTGTCCCAAAAGCGTCATAGCACAAAGACCATCGTTAAATGGTAGTGTGAGCAGCACAATGAACACCCTCTCTCCTAGTTAAGATGCTCTTAGTGTTGAGAGGCTTTTGAGAAACCCACTCCTGTTTGTGTTTCTTAATAATAGCTACGTAGGTATGTTGGGCCATATTGAGATGAAGTAAAATTATGATAATTATGTAATTTCCTCACCAAGGAAGTATAAAGTTAGACTCCACTCCTCCTCTGAAACAAATCTGAATTTTAGTCTAAGCTTTAGTTTAACCTTGTGTGTGTGCTTTAGATTATTAGTGAAGCAGACAGTGTTACTTTAGCAATACATTCTGTTGCCTTAACTGGCCTTTGTACATGTACTTCCCATTAATCTTTTACAAGTAGAATATATATATATTTTTTAATTATAAGTCTTTCTAAGTAGCTGTTGGGTTTCATCTTAAAGGGTCCGGCACTGAATCAGACAGTGATGAGTCTGTTCCTGAACTGGAGGAGCAGGATTCTACACAGACACAGACGCAGCAGGCACAGGTAGGATCACACCTATACATGTGTAACACTTCCATAAAATAGGGAATGTAGCATTATTGTTGTTGTTCATATTTTTATTGTATATAGATTTTCTGTGTGAGAGAGAGAAATAATTTATGGGGGAGGGGAAATCAAGAATTCTGATATAATTGTCATGAAAGCTGTTTTATCCCTTTCACAGCTTGCTGCTGCTGCTGAAATTGACGAGGAGCCTGTTAGTAAAGCCAAACAAAGCAGGAGTGAAAAGAAAGCAAGAAAGGTGGGAATGATGCATTTTCTCATAGTTGTGCTTTGGTTTTGTTATCCAAAGCTAAGCTTTTCATATGACTTATTTTTCCAGGCAATGTCCAAACTGGGTCTCAGACAAGTGACGGGAGTTACCAGGGTAACCATTCGCAAGTCTAAGAACATTCTGTTTGTCATCACCAAACCAGACGTCTACAAAAGCCCTGCTTCAGACACCTACATTGTCTTCGGAGAGGCTAAAGTACGTACGTCTAGGATTGTTTATGTAATGCACAATACTCAGATGTTTGTACATCACGGTAGAAGCTGAAGCTTTTCTGTCTATTTCTCTCCTCTTTGTGATGATTTAAACAGTTTGACTTTCGTTCTTCTGAGACTGATGAAGCCAAACTTTCTGTTCTGAAAAGAGATTTTCAGTGTTTTTCTGCATTGGAATTCAAAGCAAAAAATTTTTTGCAAGATTTGATTTATACCATTATTGTGTTTCTTAGATCGAGGACTTATCCCAGCAAGCTCAGCTGGCTGCTGCAGAGAAGTTCAAGGTCCAGGGGGAAGCAGCATCAAACATCCAAGAAAGCACACAGACGCCTACAGTACACGAGGAAAGCGAAGAGGAAGAGGTCAGGATATTTCATTTCATAGATGTACTCAGTCTAATTAAAATACCAATATTTGTTATTTAAAGGGTGCCTGTTTTTGTTCTGTAGGATACACATTTTAAGTCAAATCTGTTTTATTTCAAGGTTGATGAGACCGGAGTAGAGGTTAAGGACATCGAGCTGGTTATGTCTCAAGCCAACGTATCACGAGCAAAGGCTGTTCGCGCACTGAAGAATAATAATAACGACATTGTCAATGCCATTATGGTGAGTTTAGACAATTAAATCATCTCCAATGTACAGAAACACTTCTGTGATGATTCAACAGTATGACTTTCGTTCTTCTGAGTCTGCTGAAGCCAAATATCTGTTCTGAGAAGAGTTTTGTGTCAGCTTTTCATAATTCTGTATGCTTCTATATGCTTCATACACATGGCTTAATAAACCTATTCCCCATCTTCTCTTTCCTCACAGGAATTGACGATGTAGGTGGATATCAGAGCAGGGCAGAATGGAATGTTGCTGAATTAATCTACACTATTTGTACAATTTATACCCAAGAGAAATAAAGTTGTGGCTTGATGGCTATTGTCTGGTTTATTATTATTATTATTATTATTATTATTATTATTATTATTATTATTATTTTAATAATGGGACCACAAGACACTAATTAGAAATTCAACTCAAAACACGGTTTGTCCCCTAGGGGCAATTTAAAGGCACAAAGAGAAGTACAGTTAAACACACAATTTAAAAAAATAAATAAAGGGTGCTTAGTTATTTCTAACTGTTATTTCTAAACATTAGTTAAAAATTCTAAACTAATATTTAGAAATAACATGAGTTAACTTTGTGTGAACAGTATTGAATAAGTATTTATTTATTTTTTTTAATGGAATAAAATAGCATTTTATTGATCAATAAAAAACAAAGGTTACCAAGAACTTCCATCAACTGATCAAGTGCTGCTCTACCCAGGTTGTCTTCAAATTAGGCGGTTCAACTGAACAGTTAACTGACCTAGAACTAGATGCAAGATCACACAAGCAAGACTGCTATTGTACTAAATATTGGCATGGCTGTGATTCAGCCATACGTAATCACAGCCAGGCTGATACTTGGGTAGTTTTTCAGTAACAGAATTACATTCACAGCAAAATGTAGTAACTTTTAGTGACTGTAATCAAGATAATGATATTAAATCAAAATTTCAGACTGTATGGGGTATCTTTTGACCCTATAAAAAAAAAAAAAGCACAGAAAAATTGGCCATGTTTAATTCTGAACGCAAAGCCTTTTTTATAAGGAAAGAAAAGTCAGTAATGGAATTATGTCAAAGAAAACAACTTTCATTTCTTAAAATTCAAACCAAGATTCCTCTGAAGTGACACTGGTATAATTGGGGTGATTTTTATTTCTTTTTTAATATGGTTTTTAGACATTTTGCCTTGGATTCCATACTTTAGCAAGATCACTGAGCTGAGAAGTTAAGGCAATTTTCATAATTTTGGTGCCTCTGCTGGAGAATTGGCCAGTTACAAGGGCATGATTGCAAATGTGATAGTGTTTATATGACAATTCTATTAAACAGTTAAAATAAATTAACTGACCACCTTCTTATGACCAAATATTTTATTTTTGTCATTCAACAGAAATAGTTCCACATGATTATGCCACAGGTGGACAGTGTTGCATATTGCCATACCGATGGACAGACTAACTGAAAGTCAGTAGTAAGTGTAGTAACTGTTTCAGTGTTTTACCTATTGCTAGAATTTTAATTTTATGTAGCAAACACAGATAAGCAGAGTTAGTTATTCATTCTTGGAATAACTTGACCAATCAAATTAGTGGATGATAATTAACCGGGGGGCGGCACGGTGGTGTAGTGGTTAGCGCTGTCGCCTCACAGCAAGAAGATCCAGGTTCAAGGCCGGTGAGGGCCTTTCTGTGCGGAGTTTGCATGTTCTCCCCATGTCCGCGTGGGTTTCCTCCGGGTGCTCCGGTTTCCCCCA
>JANZLB010000005.1:36523652-36535766 GCA_026167865.1 Notarius quadriscutis
AGAAAGGCCCTCGTCGGCCACAGGGCTCGAACCCGGACCTTCTTGCTGTGAGGCGACAGCGCTAACCACTACACCACCGTGCCGCCGTTTACTTTGTTTATTTTTTAATTATTATTTTTTTTTCACCAGAGAACAAAACTACCTATAAGGTACCATTTTTAACTGACAATGTACCATTAGCATAGTTCACTTCATTTTGACAGAGGTGGCCTGATGTCTTAAAGTGGTGCGTTGACTTAAAATGTCTTACGCCATCACTTCCATATTGACAGTGTTAACTACAGAACATTTAAATGTGACAGGCTCTGAACATGAGCAAATTAAATTTGTGGCACATTCAAAGAGTCAGGCCTTCAGGGTTGTAAAGCTTTTATTGTGTCTTTCCTCAAGGTAAAAGGGAAAATGAATCTCCATGGCCTCTCTCTCTCTCTCTCTCTGAGGAATTGAATGAATCATCCCCAGTCTTCTTTCAGCAATTATTTTCTCCTCCTGTTCCATTGTCTCCATGTTTCCCACTTAACGGAGTCTCAAAATCCCTCACCACCCACCTACCCTTCCCCGTCCCACCCCAGCGGCTCTCTCAAACATAATCCCCAAAGGCCTAATTCAGTATTAAAACAAATCCAGTGGTCAAATCTGCCAAACAAACAAAATGCCAGAAAAGACATGAGCAAGTTTAGTCCAGGACCCAGGGATTCGCATGAATCTTTTATATTTAGAATAGGAGTCAAGAGGTTATATTACTGTATCCCCACCCCCTAAACTAAAATAAACACATATATTTCATCGAGTCATCCTGAAGACCAAATAAGGGTCAAATTTAAAATAATATTATTCCATTTACAAGCCCAGAGAGGATAGTGGCCAATTTTATTGTATTCTACTGAGAATACAGTAACATGACATAATAGCTGGCACAATTGACTCACGAAGAAATCAATTTTCTAGTATAGATTTATTGCCAGTGTGTCTGTAGAGGGAATAACTAATAATAATAATAATAATATGAATACAATAACTTACAGAACCTTTGTGCTTCATGCTGGTAGACAATATCCTAATCATCAGATTAAATCAGGAAAATACCTGTGTAAAATAAACACTGAGAAATTATTTTGGCATGAATTTTAATCGGGTTTTCTCACAGCACAATTTTCTCACTGAGTATTTCAATTAATTTCCTGAATTTAAATGACAAAAACAGTCTACTAGCTTTGCATACGATCTCTTAGGAATACAACTGATCAAGATATATTTATGCTAAGCCACAATCCATGTTTGTCAAAAGCCTCCTTGTGCATTTTTTTGTTTTAATTTTGATAATTATGGCTTATAGTTCATAAAAATCAGAAATCCACTATCTCAAAATATTAGAATATTTCATTTCAAGTTTGAGTAAAACAGTATAAATACTGTGCATCTCTCAGTCTAGTTCAATACACGCAACCACAATCATGGGGAAGACTGCTGACTTGACAGTTGTCCAGAAGATGATCATTGACACCATCCACAAGGAGGGTAAGCCACAGAAGGTCATTACTGAAAAGGCTGGCTGGAAAAGGTGCACAAACATCAGGGATGACTGCAGGCTTCAGTGGATTGTCAAAAAAAGTCGATTCAAGAACTTGGGAGAGCTTCACAAGGAGTGGACTGAGGCTGTCATCAGTGCATCAAGAGCCACCATGCACAGACGTCTTCAGGAAAGGGGCTACGACTGTCACATTCCTAATATCCTGAACTAGAGACAGCGTCAGAAGTGTCTTAACTTGGCTAAGGAGAGAAAGAACCGGGCTGTTGCTCAGTGGTCCAAAGTCCACTTTTCAGATGAAAGTAAATTTTTCATTTCATTTGGAAATCAAGGCCGTAGAGTCTGGAGAAAGGGTGGAGAGGCACAGAATCCATGGTGTTTGAAGTCCAGTCTGAAGTTTCCGCAGTCTGTGCTGACTTGCGATGCCATGTCAGCTGCTGGTGTTGGTCCACTGTGTTTTATCAAGTCCAAAGTCAATGCAACCATCTACCAGGAGATTTTAGAGCACTTCATGCTTCCATCAGCTGAGAAGCTTTATGGAAATGCTGATTTCATTTTCCACTAGGACTTAGCACCTGTACACAGTGCCAAAACTACTACCAAATGGTTTGCTGACCATGATATTACTGTGCTTGATTGGCCAGCTAACTCACCTGACCTGAATCCTATAGAGAAGCTATGGGCTATTGTCAAGAGGAAGATGAGAAACACTCAACCTAAAAATACAGTCGAGCTAAAGGCTGCTATCAAAGCAACCTGGCCTTCAATAACACCTCAGCAGTGCCACAGGCTGATTGCCTCCATGCCACGCCACATTGATGCAGTAATTCATGGTAAAGGAGCTCAACCAAGTATTGAGTGTATAAATGAACATACATTTCAGAAGCTGGACATTTCTGTATTGTAAGTCCTTTTTTAATTGATCTTAGGAAATTTTCAAATAATTTGAGAGGCTGGATTTCTGATTTTCATGAGCTATAAACCATAATTTAAAAAAAGGCTTGAAATATTTCACTTTACATGTAATGAATATAGAATACATGAAAGTTTACCTTTTTTTGAATTAAATTATGAAAAAGTGAACTTTTCACAATATTCTGATTGCTTGGGATACACTAGTATAGTGGTCTCCCTTCACTAAGAAACAGTTTAAGAAATTATACTCAAGTCAGGATTTGTAGCACGATTCATGTCAGTCAGTTTGTTCCTTCTCCAGATTACCTCTACAAAAAATGACACACAACATGTCTTATGGAGAGGTTGTAAATTAAACAATTCATCTTCACATTTACTCCTTGGTTATGCACTCCTTGTATGTAGGCAATAAATGGAAATTTTTACAGCCATAGATCCAAGCAAAGACCTTTACCACGCTATGAAGATAAAATCAAATAACTGAGAAGAAACTTAATACACATAAAAGCTTTGCATCCAGGAAGAAGGAAACTGCGTCAATGTAATTGAAGCAGGAGTTTCATCTGAACACTGACTTCCTATAAATATGACGACAGTAGAGACGTAACACAAAGGAATTATAGAACGAGTTAGACTGATGTATGTGTTATGAATGCTTTATAAAAGTGACCCAAAACTCAAAGTAATTATATTTATATGGCATTTTGGAATAAAAGTAGAAGTGCAACAGAGTTTCACTGTAGATCAGTCTTATTTAAAATAAATAAATAAAAATCTTCATTGAGCCCTTGTGGTGACTGTGCAGTACTGATGGGCAGTGGAAATAATTTACATGAATGGAAAACAAGAAGAACACATACTGAGTGGATTATTCAATCCAGGTTGAGATATTAAACAGGAGAACGACAGGCAATATACACATGTTCACAACAATGACCCTTAAAACTCATTTGATTTATGGATAATAGCAGTGAATGGAGCTCTGACACAAAGGACAGGGTTGCTAATGTTTTGTGCTGACTGATTTGTGGGCCGCATTGTTGGCTCCAGCCTCCAGATGATGTAAACTATGAAAGTGTACAACTCTCATGACCCACAAAAGAGTGTGTAGATATATCAATCACGTTTATTCACTGTTAACACATGACAAACACATGACTAAGCAACACCAGGACAAGACCCTTTTGTCTGTTTATGGTCCAGTACATTTTGTGCAAGATGAAGAATGTTTTGTTCTCTTTTTGTCCGAGTAGAATATTGGTGGCATATTGCTGATAGCTGTTTCAAAGATGAAGGCTGAAAGATTGTGGGAGATTCTGACTGCGTTCATACTCCTGTTACTGATATGTAAACAGATATCTGCAATGGAAATCCCACCTGATGGTGAGTCAGTTTCTACTGATTATCTCTGTAGTCTCTCTCTTTCTGTATACTTGTATACTATACTATATGAAAATGGCTATACTCTCCATGTCCATTAGTGACATTGTTTGATGATGTGTATACATGTGTGTAAACTCAAATTACAGTGAGACAGCCTCCTATGATAATTAAGCAGAGTGTCCAAGATTATATAGTGGAGCCAAAGGACCCCATCACAGTGGAGTGTGAGGCCACTGGAAACCCTCCCCCAGTGTACGAAACATAACCTGACCACTGCAAAATTGTATTTTTAATTCTTTCCTGCTGTTTACAAATATTTTTAGTGTAATATTTGTGAAGTTTTTAAAGCACATGATGCTATTCTAAATTCACACTTCTGAAAAGACAGAATTTAGACTTTATGAATACACAGGAGGGTTCGGGTTCATGTAAATTTACCCTCTCCCATGCTTTGCCTTCCTCTGTAGCTTCACTTGGACACGCAATGGAGTGTACCTGAATGTTGCACGTGACCCTCAGGTCACGATGAAGAGGCGCTCTGGCACACTGGTGATATTTTTCTGGGGACGTCCAGAAGATTATGAGGGCATATACCAATGCACTGCTACTAATGAGTTTGGTTCAGCTCTATCCAGTCACATTCATTTGCGTGTCTCCAGTAAGTCTTATCAACACATCTACATATACAGCTGCCCAAAAATTCTAACATTAAATTAAATGTAACATTAAATTAAATGTCATTATCTTTGTGCATCGTCTTTATCACTCACATGTTGTGACCAGAGGCTCATACATGGCTGAAGGAATATTTGGAGCCGGTATCTGTGTTTGTGGGTCTTCCTTTGATTCTGCCCTGTAATCCTCCAGTGGGTCCACCCAAACCTCAGACCTACTGGATGAACAGCTGTGAGCATCAATTGAATTTACTTCAAAATAATACTGCCAAGTTAATTCATATAGCACTCCAGAAGCTAAGGAGAATTAAAAACAGGTATATTAAAGTGCACTCAACTTCCTTTTCTTGTTCTTTCCCTGCAGCTATGGTACCAATTCGTCAGGATCGAAGAGTCTCAATGGCAGAGAATGGAGACTTGTACTTCTCCAGCATCATATCTGATGATGCACTTACAAACTATGTGTGCACAGCTCGCTTCCCCAACTCCAACATCATCCACCAGAAACCTCCACTAATTCTCCAGGTGCACACAGGTGTGAGGACCACAACAGCAATGTGTTTACATTGAAATTTATTAAAATTTGTTCCCTTGAATGACTGAGCCTTTCACATGGCTAAGACCAGCTGATTGATCAAATGAGAATCAAGCTGGAAAAATTTCCAAAGCCTTTAGCTTTAGGTGAGGCAAAATACTAGTGTGTGTGTGTGTGTGTGTGTGTGTGTGTGTGTAAAAGTTTTTTTTTTTTAACACACTTCTCTCTTATCTACTAATAAGCTGGGGTGCCAGGCAGTAGAACACTTCCAAATTTGTCAGGGATTAGGCAGGTTAAGTAAAAAAAAAAAGAGAAATGCACAAGAACACATACATCAACTTCAAGTATCACATGAATCCTTAGTTTCAATGGTTAACTAGTGTAGTATACTTACTTTTAATCTAGGAGACACTTAAGAAGGTTTAGTGCTGAAATCAAAGGCAAGAATTAAATTATTACCAGCATCCACCACATCACACAATGAAAGAGCCCAAATAATAATAATTCACAAAATCAGTCATTTGTATGTTTCATAAATATATTGTTCTCCACCAGATCAGTCCAACACTCATAATCACAGTTCAGTTCAGAAAACCCACACTACAGTTCTGCTCTATTCAAATCCAGCAATGTAGTTCACCAGTTTGCAACCTCTTTCCATAATTTTATCAGAAGTTAAAAAAAAACAACAATACACCTTTAAACAAAATAACCAAAATTTTAGTCAAGTCAGTCAGTTTTGTTTCATTACTCACAACTCTGACACTCCCCCAAACAATTGTGGACTCATCATGATAACAGCTCCAGTTCCGGTTATCCCCCAAGCTCTTCCACTTCTGTTGGTGTTGTCACTGGCTGGTGAGGGTTTTTAACAAGGAGGATGTGATCCGGAACAAAGTTTCGAAGATGCTGGAGAAGGGGATCTGCCTTAGCATGGTGAAATTAGCACTAGTGACACTTCCATTTTTTTTTCTAGTTGCAGACAAGCAGCGAGAAACAGGTAAACCTTCTTTCCTTCTCATTTCAACAACCAGGGGTTTGTCGGTTCCTTTCTCCTGCTGATGACCGTAGAAGACTCTTTTTGAACATACGGTATGACTACGGATATTTTTGCTAGCAGGAAAACACGAAGGCACACAGCAACAGGAACTCATGAAGAGTAGCAGACCGACCAACCTTACAGCATGCGCCATCTTCCTTTTAAATGGGATCACGTCATTGCCAAAGAACAAAAGGAGTGGCCTTTGTTGCAATGTGATTGGCACATTGAAACATGGGTTGGACATGACAGAGTGCATGTGACAATATAAGAGGAATGAAGGGGGGGAAAATTAAAAAATTGCATCGCTATACTCTCTTCCTCCTACAACAAGCCGACCTACAGGGGAGACGTAATCATGGGAACTGAACTATCAGCTACTCATGCTCTAGAAATCCCAAGAATTCATCCTCATCACTGTTGGCAGTAGAGATCTCCAACAAGCGCTTCCTCTGGTCTGCGGCAATATTAAGTGAGGCATCAACTGCAGAAGAATCTCCTCCCTCTTTACTGTTAAGATCTGGTGGTTGACTTCCTTTGTCCATCATGCCATCTTCCAGGTCTTCCAGAAGAAAGTCATGAAATTTCTTGTCGTCAGTCTTCTTTGAAAATATTCATTTTTTGATGTTCTTCTGCATCAAGCTGTTGGGTGGAAGAGTAACAAGGTTTGATGTTACAAACATGAACAACTCTGAGATCTTCCCCAGTATCCTCTCGGACAATTTTATAGTTCAGAGGGCCCAAACTCCTCACTATTCGATATGGCCTTGCCATTTTGGTGCCAGTTTGGCAGAGAAAGCCTTCTCAGCTTTGGAATATAGGTGACTTCTCAACCAAACTCATTCTTTGTTTACATACTGGCAGTCCCTCCTCCTGTTATCATAGTTTTTATTCTGCCTTTGTCAAGCCTTAGTTAACTTCTCCATCACATAGTCTTTCAGATCACTTAACTCTGCTGCTGTTTCATAGGATGGATTGTCGGGGGTCACCATTCTAGGGCAAAGCAGTACATCCATTGGTCCACAGAGGGGACGAAAGAGGTTCAACTCCGCTGGAGTCACCCCAGTGGACTCATGGACTGCTGAATTTAAGGCAAATTGAAATTCAGGGAGATGTTTATCCCAATGCTTGTGATTGTCACCTACATAAAAGGCCATCATTGTCTTAAGAGTGTGGTTGATCCTCTCAGTGAGGTTGGTCTGTGGATGATAAGCGGTGGTCAACTTTTGAGTTACACCCCACTTCTTGCACATTCTCTTAAACACAGAGGAGACAAACTGACTACCACGATCAGATAAAATGTAATCAGGCACACCCCATCGAGTCAAAATTTCTCAAACGAGCACCTGGGCGACTGACCCTACTGTGGCCTTCTTCAGGGCAAATAATTCCACCCACCTTGAATAATAGTCAACAAAAGACCAGTGCACATATATATTTTATTCCCAGATGAACTCTTGGGGAATGGACCCATCAGATCCACACCGAACATCTCCCAGGTTCTATGGACCACAGTTTGCTCCAGTCTACCAGACATTTGTTGACTCTCAGGTTTATTACATTGGCACACTTGACAGGCTTGAACATATTAATTGACCTCCTGATTAAGCTTAGGCCAGTAAACCAAACTCTGCAGCCTCTTAGAGGTCTTAAACTGTCCAAGATGGCCAGCCATTGGGTCCTCATGAAAGATTTTCAGGAGCTGGGGATGCAGAGAAGTAGGAATATACACCTGGTAAATGGTCTTAAATGGAAATCTGACCACTCTGAAAATTTTGTCCTCCAAGATGGTAAACTTTGATGTGGAATTGGTAATGACCTCTCCTGATTCCACTACAGACTGATACAGCTGTTGGATCTGATCATCTGCTTGCTGGGCCTTCCATACAGCTTCATCTGTGATGGACAAGTGCAGATGATGATCATCTGGTTTCTCAGAAAGGAAGGCAGAACAAGTAGGAATCAAAGAGCTCAACTGGTCACAGGGGGCTCGAGAGAGAGCATCGGGAACAGTGTTTATTTCCCCTTTGCTATATTCCACCACAAAGGTAAATTCTTGGAGTCGAAGAACCCACCTGATTAGGCTGGTATTAGGTTTCTGTGTTTTAAAAAGCCAAACCAAGGAAGAATGGTCAGTAACTATTGTAAAAAGCTTCCCTCCAAGGTAGTATCTCCACTTCTCTAGGGCCCATACAATGGCGAGACATTCTTTCTCGGTAGTGGTGTAATTTCTTTCAGCAGAGTTAAGTGTTGGGCTTACAAAGGCCAAAACCTCCTCAGTTCTAAGGCCAGTTTGTTGCACCAATACAGTTCCTAGGCCCACATCACTTGCATCCATATATACCAAAAATGGGAGATAGAAATTTGGATGTCCAAGAATAGGTGGAGAAGTTAAATGAGCCTTCAAGGTATCAAAAGAGGATTGATATTCAGAGGTCCAAAGGAATTTCACTCTTTTTCTCTTAAGAGCGTTAAAAGGCTCAACAACCATGGAAAAGTGTGAAACAAACTGGTGATACCAGCTTGCCATTTCCAGAAATCTCTGAAGCTCTTTAAGGTTTCTGGGAATTGAGAAATTCTGCACAGCCTGAATCATATCTGGATTGGCCTCAATCCCAGCTGCTGAGATAGTATAACCCAGAAACTTGAAAGATATCTGGATGAGTTTTCTTCATGTTGACTATGAGATTAGCTTACCTCAATTTGTCAAGAACCACTTCAATGTCATGGAAGTGTTGTTGTTTGGCTGATGAATAGAAGATGATGTCGTCCAAGTAAACACAACAAACCTTTCCTTGCAGCTTTCCCAGAACACTCTCCATTAACCTTTGAAAAGTAGCAGGAGCATTTTTAAGCCCAAAAGGCATGACCTTGAACTGGAAAAGCCCTTGACAACAAATAAAAGCAGTCTTGTCCTTACTGTCTTCACTCATCCTAACTTGCCAGAATCCACTATTCAAGTCGAGTGTAAAGGACACTTTTGCACCACCAAGAGACTCCAGGATCTCCTGCACAGTGGGTATTGGGTAAGCATCTGAGTGAGTGATTGAGCTTACTTTGCGGTAATGCACACAAAACAGTATCCACCAGTTTTCTTTGGTATCAACACAACTGGAGAAGCCCAAGCCGAAGAAGGTGGTTCAACATCTCATCAATGAGGTCCTTCATCACTTTTTGTTTGGTCAGAGACAACTAGTATGGCTTTTGCTTGATAGACATCTCTTGAGAAAGAAATTTTATGGGTCAAGATGTTCATTTGTCCCAAAGACGTAGTACATACATCAGCAGTTTTCTGTAGCTGTGCAAAGAAATGCTTCTTTTCCTGTTCATCCAAACAAGCATCTTGGCAAGCTAACTGTAAAAGTTCTAAGCTAGTCAAAGGCTATCTGTCCTCACACAAATGATCTATAGAGGTGAAGAGTGCCATTGGTGCTTATCAATCGTGAAGGTCAGTGGTATTTCTTTGAAAAGAAAACCGGGTCATCAGCCTGAAACCAGTAAGCTTGGTTCTGAACATCAATCTGGAAACCACTCAGAAAAAGGTAATCAAGACCAAAAACAGCCTGAAAAGCAAGCATGTGAGGTGCCAGGACTGCCACTGAAATGTGAAGAGTGACTGTCTGAACAGAGATTTCAACTTCTCCCCATCCCAAGGGCTTGTGTGCCCCACCATCTGCTAAATAAACGGGGCAAGCAGTCCATGAATTGAGTGCTGGCTTCCCCAGACTTAGCCATAGTTTTTCATTTATCAGGGTGTAAGAGGAACCAGTATCCACAAGTGCATACCCCTTCCATGTATCAACATGGACAGAAACAGTCAACTGCTGAGGAAGGGTTTGAGAGAAAAACTGAAGATACTGAACTGGATGAACCTCACTAACTATACTCACAGTGGGTTGATCATTCTGATTGGGGTTATTAGGCCCAGCCTGAACGTGGGAAGACTTTTGCTTGTTTTTGCCAGTATTAAGTTGGGGACAACTAGCTGGAAAATGAGAGTCCTTACACTGCCAACAAAAGAGCTGTGGATTATACTGAGTATTGGCCAGTAAGGCAGAAAATGGAGTTATTAATGCATCATTTTTCTGAAAAAAAAAAAACACACCAAACTTTTCTTAGCCTGTGGAAATTGGTAGACCTGTTTATTATGTTCGTATTGTCTTTGAGGCTGTCCTTTTCCAATTGCTGCCCCAGACGAACAAGAGCATCCATGGAGGTCACTACACTGCTCCGCAGCTGACTTGCTAACTGAAGGTTGATATTCTTCAATATTAGCTTAATAACTTCATTCTCAGTTATCTCTGGTTTCCAACATTTGCACAAAGCTCGATACACATATATGTAAAGTCTTGAATGCTCTCACCAGCCTGTTGAACCCAGGTTCTCACTCTTTCAGCTAGCTCATCATGATAGTCTTTGGCTAAAAAGGCAACAAGGAACATACGCTCAAACTCCCTCCAAGTTCTTACTTCCAGCCGAGCTATGTCAGGAGCCTCCACGGGCCCGACTTTAAAAATTCATAACTTAGCCACCGATGGTCCTAACCCCACCAAAATTTACAGGCACCTCCCGCTCCCTGAGCACTTTCGAACCAGCACAGGCATGGCCTGCTATGATCCCGCCTCTGCCTGTTATTCACCCACAAACCCCCCTGTGCTACCACTGCTCACTGAAAACTTTAATTTGAGTCCTGGCTCAAGCCAGCCTTTAAAAATTCCTAACTTGGTCACTGATGGTCCTAGCCCTGCCAAACTGTACAAGCACCTCCCTCTCCCCGAGACCTTTCGAATCAGCCAGGCTCGGCCTGATTTACAGGCACCTCCCTCTCCCCAAGTGGTACACTAAATAAGACAATCATAATACACTCAGTATTCACTATTGTTTTTATTGTATGATGCAGTTGAACTAGTGTTTTAGGGTTGACAGTATCTGATTGATCCATTCAGTTGAATAAGAGTTCAGTTTACATGAAACTTTTCAGTACAGTATTATGTTAAGTACCAAACTGCCAATCAGTGTTATGTTGTTATTATTATGTGCATTTTTTTCATTCATAATAAGAATGACAGTCATAGTCATAGGCTTTGGAAAATGTAGATTTATATTTTAATAGAGTTTTTATTTTCTTTTATTTTCTAAGTTCTATTCCGGCAGATTTTAGTCTGAATGCCAAATGATATGACCATGTCTAGTTTTGAGTCATTTTAAAAGTCATTTTGTTATAAAGTTACTTGGAATCTCATACTCAAATTTTTAACTCTATTCTGTAAGAATAGTTGTATTGTTTATTACTAAATTTCTTATAGACTTATTATAAACATAGTATGAGAAAATAGTCATTGTTGACATAATGCTTCATGAGTGTTATTAGAGTACCTATATATGAGTACCAGTAAGTTGTAACCAACTGGAACATCCTTGCTCCCCATACTTTTTTCTAGACATGGAACTGACCCGTGTGTACTACTGTTTTCTTGGCTATTACTTTAAGCATGTTTTTCTTGAATTTTCTGACATTTTCTTGTAAATTATATTCAATTTGTAGTGTAATTAGCAACTATGGTTTAGTGTAATTTGGCCTTTGAAGATCACAAAAATTTACCTGGAAATAGCTGAGAAGCCATCTCTAGGCATCTAAAGCACTTCAGCTTCCAGGGCCTGCCTTCGACCCCCGGCCACATTGTTCTGGGCCTTTGGCCTGTAATTTGGACAGGCTGAAATTTGGATGTACATACAACATTTCATACTTGTCTGTCCTGTGATAGTCTGCTTAAAATTCCTTATTTCCCATACTGTGACTACCTCATGAAGCTGGTTAAGATAATGCCAATAGTGTGCAAAGCATCATCAAGGTAAATGTTGGCTACTTTGAAGAATCTAAAATATGAAACATATTCTATTTTTTTCTAACACTTTTTTTTATTTACCACACAATTCCATATATGTTCCATATGGTATTTCACAGTTTGTCTTCAGTATTGTTCTACAAAGTAGAAAATACAGAAAAACCTATGAATGAGTATGTGTGTAAGTACCATAT
>JANZLB010000005.1:36772418-36785346 GCA_026167865.1 Notarius quadriscutis
TATATATACACACCGGTATATATATATATTTTTTTTGAGATCTTAAACATATTCAGTTTAGCTATGCCTCATATTCCTCACACATTTATTAGAATATACTGGACCAGACTAGTTTAATCAGACACTGAATCATACAGGATTTAAAAAATAAATTAAATAAATCTAGGACGCGTACAACAGTTTAAAGGCAAGATACGTTTTATTTTTCCTTGTAAAACAAATATTCCAAAAATCAGATCATTTTAGTTTTATTTTAGATAAATTATCATAGATTGAAAGGCTACATAATTGGACAAAGATAGAAGTCATGGAAATAGACAAAAGAAGCAGAGAAAGCTCAGGATGGTGTGAACTGAATTACACTCTGCTTCACCATCCAATTGGCTCCACAGATAATTTATCTGAAAGGCATCTATGAGCATCAAAATACTTAAAAAATACACATATGAAGCATCACAAAGTCAATAATAAGGTTGTTACTAGCTCGCTTCGGACAGTCTTTCTGACATTCATACACCCAACATCATCATCCACGCTACCTTTCCTGTCACACCATCTAAACATAACTCACGACACACGTAATGCCACTCCGTGAACTGCAGTACTACAATGCAATTATGGACTACGTTTAAGCTGCAAAAATGTTTAAAGCATAACGGTTTTAAAAGCATCATAACGTTAACATCTTTTAATGTTTTCATATTTTAAACTGTTAGAGAATGTACAAGGTGATGTATAAGCGTCCGTTCTTTTCCAGCATACAAGCTTTTTGCAAAACTGATTTGAAATTGGCTTCGAAGTTCAAAATACGGTTCTATCTGGAAGATCCAATTTCATGTCTTTACATTTTAAAAAAATGAATTTGTAACATTGGGGCATGGTGGGACAAAAAAAAAACAAAAAAACAGGATTGATGTTCACACACAGTTTGCTGAGTAAAGCCTGAATTAAGAATTGATGGCAGAGAAAGTGGTGGTCTGCGGTTAAAGACAACAAAATGTTCCTTATCTGTGTAATATAATGGAACTGAACAGATATTGTGGCTAAATTGGTGCTCTACAAATCCACAGAGCAGCTTGATGACAAGAAGCCTTACACAGTCACTGAACAATAAAACAAACCTTCCCATAGCTACAAAAAGCATTTAAAATAAAAGAATGAGATCATAAGCTTATGTGATGAACTAGTATAATGTTTCCCCTCAAAAACCAGCTATTTCACGGCACTATGCCTAATCTTGTATTTTGCTTCAGGAGGTAATGGCATTAATTCATGGAGCTACATTCCCAGCATTAGCGCAAATCATTGATCTAATATTCTATATTTAAATCTGCAATTGTGTATTCTGAGAGGGTTCAATGTTGGAGCTTTAACAAAACAAATCTGTTCATCAGTGAGCACGATCAATTATATCTTGACTGTGCGAGAAATGTTCCACCACTCTCTAATTTGTAACTGAATAAGGATTAAATTAGCAAAAAGGTCGTCAAGCAATGCTCAATATTAATACAGATTACCATAAGCTGGATATAGAGAAAGTGGTGCGTGTACTTCAGTGATACTGTTTGCAAATAGTGTGGATGATACCTCACAGAGAGTTCATCTGAAATATTGTATTTACAGGATGAAAGAAATAAACAAACATCCAAAACACCTGGAACAGTGTGGAAAGTAAACTCCACTGTTCCACAATAAGAAAAGACAAAAACAGGTAAAACAATTTTCTGCCATCAGAAAGAAGACAATCAGTCTTCACCTGATGGAGCATCCTCCTCAGAGGCATCGTCCTTTTCCTCTTTCTCCTTCTCACTCTCTCGCCCCTCTTTCTCCTCGCCATCGTTGTCTTCCCCTTCTCCGGCGCTCTCTTCAGCCTTCTCGACTGGGGGTGATTTTTTCTTCTCGCCTTTCTTCTTGTCCTGCCCGTCCTTCTCCTCTTCCTCCTCCTCTTCTCCCTCCCGGGGGCTTTCGATGTCTTCGTCCTCGTCTTTAGGGATGACTTTTTTGGATACGACCCTCTTTGCCTTGGTCTGACGCTTTCCTCTCTTCTTTTTTGTCCCCCTGCTCACTAAAAGAAAAACGTGTGTGTTAACACAGAACATGCACGTGTGGCTTTGTAAAAGTGTGTGCAGCTTATTAGAACAACTTTTATCCTAGTAAATAGTACCTGAAGTTCTTATTCTGGATTTTGGGGACTTCTTGTCTTTGCTCCTCCTGCTGACTTTTGAGTTCCTCCTCTTGGGCCGCCCATAATCGCTGTCATCGTCATCGTCTTCCACCATAAAATCTTCATCGCTGCCTGAATCTTCTATTGGAACAAATACATTCACAAATGCTCAGTTAGTATGTTACCAACTGAAGTGTCCTTGCTGTGCAACATATGATGGCAAACACATTTATTTGGCTATAGAATGCATGAAAAATATTGGCACCTCCTGTATAAACATCACTGTCATCTTCCTCTTCTTCTTCCTCCCCCTCCTCTTCTTCACTGCCTCCATCCCCAAGAAGAATCTCCCTCTGTTTGGAGGCTGCTTTACTAGCAGCCTGACGCACCTGCCGGCCCTTCTTCCTCACAACCTTCTCATCATCATCACTGTCATCTAACGTTCATAAATAAATCATATCCAACATGTATAATAAACACATTAAGGACACACACCTCCTCATTCTTCACTTACGTGCACATAGAATTAACTCTTAAAAGTATAAATATGGAGGTGATTATAGAAAATCATGCACGCTGATTGGTCAAGAGATTCAGACTATTTCTCGATAATCACCTCGAGCGACTCAGCAAAATGGCGGCTGATCGCTTTGTCACCGTAAGTGAGGAAGAATTACACATTATGAAAGAAAATGCTGTTCCTAAAAGCACGAAAGATGCTACAAAGTTTGGTCTAAAACTATTCAAAGGTAAAGTGGAATTGTGATTTCTTTTATCGATTTCAAAACAAAGTATTTTATGTGAGTTGATGTAGATAAGTGACAAGTCTGTGCCATGCGGTTATTACATTTGCATGCCGCTTCTGAAGTTTGAAGTTTTTGTTTTTAATAAATCACCCGTGTATTTATACTAAAACAATTACCCGCCTCAGGCTCAGTGAATATCTGTGAATGATCGCCCTGACTTTTTCTTGATATTCACCATTTAGCATGACCTCTTATCAGATTTATAACTCTACTGGTAAAATGAACGCTGATTTTATTTTCAGAAAAACAGCATGTAAATCAAGCAAGAAAAGTTGTAGATGATACCTGCAGCTCTTTTCCTTTTAGCGGTCGCCTGCCTTCCCTTGCTAATCTTTTTAGTCTCGTAGTCACTGTCTCCACCGTCGTCATCTTCTTCCTCCTCACCATAGTCATTATCATCATCGCTAAAGTCCTCTGGAACAGACGAAAACAAGGTTTCTTATGAATGAGCAATGGTTGCATCATTAAACACGCTGGGAAAATGGCAGCTACAGGAACGTGACTTACTCTTATGGTCTTTAATTCGAGACTCATCACTGCAAAAGACAAGACACTAATTATTTGGACAGATGACGTAAAATCATACGAGGAGTGTCCTAAGTAATGTGTTACTAACTGTTCACTAACTTGTTCAAAATAATTTGTAATATTAAGAACATCCACACAGAAGAATCACATGTGTAAGTCTCTCAAATCAAGCATGCAGCACATAAGATATTAACGAGTATATTTACGTTGTCATGACTGAATATGAACTCTTATTTAAGAAGCTAACCTCTGTTTCACTGCCTTCTTGGGTCTGTCGGAATCTCCTTCATATTCCTCATCTACATTCAAAAATTCGAGGTTAATCAGACATAGCAGTTACACCATATCAGCATTTACTAGGTGAAATATATTTATGTAATCGCCACTCATATACAGCGTGTCTTCAGTGACTTATTATGTCTATTAGGCCACATCATGGATTTTTTTGGTTCTAGACAATTAAAATGCTCATCTGCATGCTTTAAAAAAAAAAAGATAATCTATACTGCACAAGCACACCAGCTAGTGCATGTTAAACTGGAACTTTGCACATAAATGTTTTGATATGTAAGAGGCATACTCACCAGCATCATCAGACTCTTGAAACTGGGCATAATCCACTACCCTTTTATTCCTGTAGGGACAAATTGAAATATTTAAGTAATTCATGAGAACACAAACTACTGATAATGAATGTGCATGTCTGTGTTACAGCGTCACGGTTCAGTCAGTCACCGTGTTCGATCGGATGGTTACCTTGCTGGTGACTTTTTCGAAATACGGATCAAAATAAATTTTTGCCCATTACTGTCTACATGCCTGCTGTACTACTTAGACTTTTGGTTTTTTTTGTTTGGCTTGGTGTGGCTCCTTTAGATTATAACAATGATGTGATAAATACTCACAATGTACACAAGGGTTAAAAGTTATTCTCGAAAATAAGACAGATAATATTTACTCCCCTGAATATATGAAAACTAATTTCCAGTTGTCTTCAGTTCATCGTACCAGAAATAGTTATGGCTGTTTTACTTACTATCAACCATGCTGGTTCTTTTAGTAAAAGCAGTTTTTATTATACTGGTGCTAAGTTATGGAATGATTTACCTGTTTCTAATCAGATTGTTAGGGACTAAAAATTATTTTAAGAAAGAATTCTTTATGTCACAAATTCTAGTTAACGATCAAAACAATTTTATGTATTACTAGCCTTATTTGTTAATTTTTATTTTGTTAAATCACTTGCTATGCCTATTTGCTGGTTTTTTTTTTTTTTTTAAATCTGAGGACCATACTGGAAATAAGTTTTATGCTTTATTGTGCAATGTCTGCACTGCAAAAAATGATATACTGTTCAGAGAAAATATCTTTACTATAGGTGAATTTATCCAATATTTCTGATTAGAAGACTATTAGAACGCAAATACAAGTTATTTAGCTTACTTTTTAGATGCTTTTGCTCATTTCAAGCTTTAAATTGTCTTATTCTATTGGCAAATAACTTTGCTTCTTTCTAGAATTAAACGCTTAAAATTATCTGCCAATATCAAGCTGGAAATGAAGAAAAGCATCTAAAAGTAATCTTATATTTGAGTCCAAATAATCTTCTAATAAGAAATGTTAGATAAATTCACTCATTTAAAATATATTTTCTCTTCACAATATATCATTTTTTGCAGTGTGTTTTATGTACATGTACTTTTATTACCAAATTAAAAAAAAAATCAAAGAAGAATTAAAGGATTCAACCCTTTTATTTGTTTTATACACTAGGAAGTGCAGAGACTTTTGTACTAATATTTTTTTTAAATAACTTTCACCCTCAGCCTGTGTTTTTTTTAAATGGTCGATTAATATCGTGAGACGAACATCAAGTGATATTTTTAGACTAGACAGTCATACCGTGAAACCGTAAAACCGCAACACGCCGAATTCTTTAGCTATATTTGTAAAAACAAAACAAAACGTTTGAATGCTTACTATTATTATTACTACGAGTCCCATGCACAGGTCACTGAGTTATAACGACTTGTCCGTGTGTTCATAATGCTGTAATAGCCAAGCTGTTAAAGTTCAATAACTCCTTCCGAGCTAACAGTTAGCAACAGATGCTGTTAGATGAATGCGTTAATAATGCAGCTGTACTTTCGCCATTGGAGTAGGCGGGGAGCTAACAGGCTAGCAGCGCCTCACGTTCACACAAGGAGCTAACGACGAAATTATGCAAAGCGCGGACAAACTTAGCTAGGCCATTAAAGTCTCGACACAGCTTGACTCGCCGAATTAGTATACAATTATAATAATAAATCCATTACTTAGTGCACTTACATGGCAAAGTTTTAATGTTATAGAGAAGCTAGCTGGACGCTGCCCTGATAGGACGCCAATTACACTTATGGATTTTGTTCATGAGGAAAGCATGCGTGTGCATCATGTTTGCTAAGCGCGTTTATCATGTTTGCTTATCCTGCTCTGTTTAAGTGTTATTTTTTGGAAAATAATATGTTTTCGGTGCTTTTTTTTTTGTTCTGCATAAAAATAAACCCAATAATAATCCACTTACGTAAATGAGCTAACCAGCTACGTATGTGATTCAGTTATCTGGTGGCTGGTTAGCATCCGTGCAGCTAACAAACATGGAGAGGTGCGAAGTGTCCAGCTCGCCAGCTAATGCAGTCATACGTCTACAAGCACAACAACAAAGCTGAATACTATCTGTTTAAAACATAAACGTACCTCGAAGGCCTCGCCATTCTGCAGCTCTGGTTCCGTAACGTTACTTTTCAATGTCCCAATAATGTTCGAGGAATATTTGGCGGCAGGTTTGGTTACACAGAGTAGCCACTAGCGTGCTAAGGTATGTAGCGACGTACAAGCCAGGTACTTTTCAGCAGGCTAAGCTAACTCGCTTGCCTCCCGTTATCTGACTAAGATTGAGATACCAAAAAAAAAAAAAAATATCGTGAAACTTAAAACCTACGTCTTTCTCACAGTATAATTACGTTTTGTTTGGAAAACGATCCAGTTTGGCGAAGGACAGACTGGACTGACCTGGTTCTGCCTATCGATGAATGGTAGCTAACTAGCTAGCCAGCTACTATTGAGAGCATTGCGCCTGGCCTGTTGCAGCCAGGAGGCGTTTAGTGTGTGTAAAAAGTGGGATGGGACTGAAAGGCTTAAGATGCCCGTAAAATCAGGATTGGACAGTCAAACTGTTCTTTAGGAGATCCCAAACTGGGATCATGAACTCTTTTCACCGGAATTCTATCCACTCTCATGAAAAGAGGCACTGAGCTATAGCTTCCTGATCATTGGGTGCATGTTTTATACTCAGTAAAGCCTGTAAAAATGGCCTGTTTAAGGGAAATAATATCCACATTTCCAAGTGAAAGATAGATATCAAAGGTACAGTTTAGCATTTAAATGCTGAAGTTCTTCAAACCCACTTTGAAGGAATCTGAAGGGGGGAAAAAGCAACAGAGGCATTTCATAAGCTTTATTACAGACGATGAGCAAACAGTGTTGCTTCATAAAACTATACAGTTGGTGGGCTATGAATCTGGTATTTCCTACCCATCATACAACAATCATCTTACGGCTAGTCACTGGGATACTATTATTCTTTTATTTCGATGGTACCCTTCCAGAAAATCAAGAAATCAAAACAGCAAGGTAGATTCAGCAATGCAATAAATGTGTTGATCCTTTAGCTCCAGTTGCAGCATGAGCAGCTTGTGTCAAACACCAGGCCTGTTGCACATGCCTGGAAATAAGTCTGGCCTCTACTGCACTCGTAGAACTTGTTGCTGTTGGCGGCGAATGGGTACAGACCGTTGGCTTTGCCAACACAGAAAGAGCTGTTCATGCCGCTGGTGCCGCTGGAGCTTCCACTGCTGGAGCTTCCTCCGCTAGAGCTTCCTCCGCTAGAGCTTCCTCCGCTAGAACTTCCACTGCTGGAGCTTCCTCCGCTAGAGCTTCCTCCACTGGCACTAGGGGTTGTGGAGCTCACTCCTGGTATTGGGGGAAGTGGAGTTGCAGGAGGACTGCAGGCTTAAGAGAGCAAACTGTCATGTCAGTATTTGACACGAAATGCGTCACTGCACATTACTAGCACTTTATTTTGCCATAGTTTGCAATCTGTGTAAAAGGAGAGGATGGATACTGCTGTTATTAATCCTTTTCAATGTAATTCTTACATTGTTGGTCCAGGTTCAAGGCTTTGTGAAGCACATTAATTAGAGGGTATTTGCCCTGGTTACAGAAAGTGCCCAAAAAGTCATCCATGTCAATGGTCCACACCATAGCACCACCAAAGTTGCTCTTCATCAGCCATTGAGCCTACAGAGACATTTTAAAATCTTGCTTTATTTTTTTATTTAATATTTTGTTAACTAAACATTTGAATCGGCATCTACACACGATATTGAGGTTAAGCTAAACAGAATAACGTTTACCTTGATTTGGAAGCTCTTGACATTATCATAGCCAACCCACTGGTTTCCCTGATAGGCATAAGGCACATCTTGTTGAGAGTTCCACACCTCAGTTGCGCCCCCTTTCAGGAAGGTACAGATCTATCCAGGCAAAAAAGATTAAACCAATGAGAGCAACTATGGAATGGAAGAAAACTCCTCTGGTGCTCAGAACAAACAATCCAAACATAGGAAACATAATACATGTAACCTGATTGAAGTACAATGTCGCATCAAGTTACCTCAAAATAAGCCAATTCCCCAGCTTCCTGAGTGTATTTTCCTGGTGTTCCAGCCCCGGAGATTGGAGCTCCAATTCCATGGTTGGCAGGGTTTTTCAGGGTAAAAGTGTTTCCATAGGTGGGGAACCCAACAAGAAGTTTCTCTGCAGGAGCACCATTATTCTTCCAGTAATTCATGGCATAGTCCTGAAGAGCACCATCAGATTAGTATGTGACATTTAGTGTCATATCGAACTCAAACATAGCCAAAAGATATTGACTAGACCATGTCTTGTAGTGGTATGCAAAGTCAGTACTAATTAGAGGGGTTTCATCAGTTTGCATTTAATGAAGAAGAACCAATGAGTGGCAAAAGATGTTCAATATTTAAACATATGTCCAGTGACTGAGGCTTATTACCACTATGACTGAAGTTTTCATTGGAATGTTGACTGGAATGCAGACATACCACATTAAAGTAGATGTAACTTCCACTGTCAAAAGAATCCCTGTACAGGGGGCTGCACTCTCCTGTGAAGGGATCCCATGAGCCATGCATGTCATAGGTCATAACATTAATCATGTCCAGTGATCTGTGTGAAGAGAGGATCATAAATAATATCAAACTTATCAGCTACCAACAACTCTATTGTAATATTTCATATTTGATGCAACTTTTGAGATTAGCAATCCTCCTTATTTGTTGTGTGAGTGCTTTTTTAACACAGTATTGTGGGGGAAATGGCCTTGACTTACTGTCCAAGCTGAGGAATCTGGTAAGCAGTCTCAATGGTGCCACGACCTGATGAGACGGCAGCAGACATCAGCAGTCGGGCTCTGTTTGTCTGCTTGGCCTCTGCCTCAAATGCAGCCCTCATTTCCTTTTCACAGATGCAATTAATTATTACAGAATGCTTAGAGAAGGTATACTTTTTTGCATTTTATATATAGGTTTGACTTCATGATTATCGTTACTAACCACAGTGACACAAGGCCAATGTATGCTTTTTTGAGTAAATGTATTGTATATCAATTTCAATGTTGGAAAATCAGATACCCACAGCTAACAGAACAGAGTAGAGTTGCTGATCTTGCGGTGGGCTTCCCCTGTTGGCTGGGTACTCCCAGTCAATGTCCAAGCCATCAAATTCATACTTCCTCAGAAAAACAATTACAGAATTGATGAAAGTCTTGCGGTTGGCAGCACTGGCTACCATGGCAGAAAATCTAGTAGGAAGATGGAGAACAGAGTTCAGTTTGCCATGCCACATGATTTGTACATTTGTAAGTAATTAATCTTCAAGTTCCTACCCTGAGGAGCCAAAGTTCCACCCACCAACTGACAGCAGAGTTTTCAAGTTGCCATTCCTGTCAATTTAGTAAGAGAGTAAAACACAAAGGAGGAGAGAGATGCCACATAGTACAGTTCAGTTTATCACATTGAGTATAAAGTACCAGTCAAAAGTTTGGACACGTACTCATTCATAGGTATTTCTGTATTTTGATTATTTTCTACATTGTAGAACAATTCTGAAGACATCAAAACTATGAAATAACATATGGAACATATATGGAATTATGTGGTAAACAAAAAAAGTGATAAAAAAAACAAAATATATTTCATATTTTAGATTCTTCAAAGTACCCACCGTTTACCTTGATGACGATTTGCACACTATTGGCATTATCTTAACCAGCTTCATGAGGTAGTCACCTAGAATGCTTTTCAATTAATAGGTGTGCGTCGTCAAAAGTTAATTAATGCAATTTCTTGCCGCCTTAATGTGTTTGAGATCAAATAGTAAAATAATATTATTACAGTAAATAGAGGATATTACATGTTTGCATGAAGGTATAAAGTTTATCTTAGAGTGGTGAATGTATATTTCACAAGTGAGTGAAGTGAACGAGTAAAAATATTTTCAACACAAGATGATAAACTAAATATCTTCACACCACTGTGTAATGTTCTTTAGATTATATGGACACATCCACACGAAAAAAGTGCAAGTTAATCAAAGAATTTTAATTTTGAACTGGTTCACCATTTTGACAATGCGCATCCAGTCAGCATGAAAACACTGGGAGTGACATCATCAGAGTGAAATATCGGGAAATATTTCACTCAGATCCACAATATATTTTGTATGAAAAATGCGAGTTTTTCAACATGAGAAGATAAAGAAAAAGAAACGGGTTTCTGTATATTATTAAGTCCAGCGGCAGGCACACATTCAATTGGGAAGTACCTGCAACTCGGTGAAATAAAGGGATGCCATTTTTGGAAAAACTTATCAGTACATCCTCTCAGAGTATATTTGATTTTCTCAAGTTTTAAAAAGAACATTGTGTCCCTAAGCCATTGTGAGATAGATGGATACTTAGCAGATTTCCAGTGCAATAGTAGAGACAACATCTTGCTAGTAAGGATGTAAAAGCAATAATATCTTTTTGTACAAAGTTTAAAGCAACAGAGGTATCAGGAATCCCAAATATAGCAATCAATGGACAAGGTTGCAAATTTACACCAAGAACGGTGGACATAAAGAAACCAGTCAAAAAATCATACCGATTGGGACAAAGAAGAAACATATGACTAAGATGACACGGAGAGCCATGGCATTTGTCACATTTGTCCTCCACCTCTGGATATATTTCAGAGAATCTCGATTTAGAAAAATGAACTCTATGTAAAACCTTGAACTGAATGAGTCCAAGACGAGCACAAGAAGTAGTAAATCGTATTCTATCTGTAGTGTGTCCTCAGAGTTCATCACCTAACTGTATGCCCAGTTCGTTCTCCCATGCGTTCTTAATTTTGGTACTTTAATTGATTGAGCAATGTCAAAATAGTCATATATTTTCGAAATCGTACCTCTCAGAGTAGGAATATTTGAAAGCCAACATTCCCAAGGCTGTTCTGGGGGAATATAAGCAAAGTTAGGGAAGAGCTTAAAAATAAAATTTCGAATTTGAAAATAGTGAAACAAATGAGATACAGGGAGGTCATAAGTGGAGGACAAATTGGCAAAACTTGCAAAGACACCATCTGCATAATTTTTGAATTGCTTAATGCCCTTATCGTGGCACACTGAAAATGTAGAATCCAAAAGTGATGGAGGAAATAAGTGATTTTTGCTTAAAGGACCCAAAGAAGATGCACCCACAAATTTGAAGCACCATCTAAATTGATATCAGAGCTTAAGTGTATTAAGAGCCACTTGATTATCAGTATACAAGGAAGGCTTTATAGGTAGTGAGGAATAAAGTAAAGCAGGTACAGAAGATTCCCTACAGGATGAAAGTTCCAATGTACACCAGGGAGCTCCAGGAGATTTCACCCAATAGCAAAGTTTATGAATGTGAGGAGCTCAATAATAAAATTGAAAATTGGGCAATGCAAGTCCTCCACTAAGTCTACATTTCTGCAATAAAGTCTGCTTCCTCTTGGAGACTTCCCACCCCAAATGAAGAAAGTGAATTTTTGATTCATTTTATCCAGTGAATCAAAAAATTGTTTTGGCAGGAAAAGAGGACTTGAGTGGAATAAGAAGAGAAATTTCGGCAATATATTCATTTTTACAATATTGATCTTCCCAATTAATGAAAGGGGGAGGGTGCCCCAATTTTGAATATCAGATTTAACCTTTAAGATGAGAGGAGTGAAATTAGCTGATGCAAGCTGAGATAATGAACAAGTCACTAATACCCAGGTGTTTAAACCCTGATCGACTAAGTAGGAATGGCAGATCTGACTGTTAGAGATAACGCGCAGCAGTATTAAGGGGGAAACACTCGCTTTTTCTCAAGTTTAACTTGTAACCTGAAAAGGAACTAAAGGTCTCCAGAATACCTAAAACAGCAGGGATAGAAGCAGTAGGATCAGTTACATACAGAAACAAATCATCCGCAAATAACAATCATTTATATTCCACACCATTTCCGACAATTCCTCTAAATAATGGGGAAGCTCTCAGAGCGATTGACAGGGGCTCGATAGCAACGGCAAAGGTAATTAAGGGGCAGCCTTGGCAACAGCCACACTCGAGCAAAATATTCAGAATGAACATCATTAGTATGGACACTGGCTCTAGGGGATGTTTAAAGGAGATGAATCCAAGAAATTAATTTATCACCAAATCCGAATTTATTCAAAACTGCAAGCAAGTACCCCCACTCAGCCCTATCAAATGCTTTTTCAGCATCTAATGAAATTATTTTAGGAAGTTCAGCTGAATGTTTAGAATAAATGATATTAAAAAGTGTACAGATATTAAAGAACAATTGACGTCCCTTAATAAAACCGTTTTGCTCTTTTGATGTGACTTAAGGGAGCACGCTCTTTAAGCGGGATGCACTTACCTTTGCCAATACTTTGACAACTGCATTAAGCAGAGACAATGGTCTGTAAGAACCACAGGAAGATGGATACTTACCCTCCTTAAGAAGGCGTGTAATAGTGGCTTGTGTCAGAGTGGGTGGTAATAAACCACGTTCCAAGGACTCATTGAACATGGGCAAAAGCAGTGGTGCCAATTTATCAATAAAGGTTTTAAAAAATTCCATCGGACTGCATAGCTTTATTAGAAGTTCTTATTTCTTCAAGGGTGAGTGGGAAGTCCAACTGCTTGGCAGTGTCGGAATCAGTGACAGGATTACAAAGGCCTTGAAGAAATTCATTCATTTTAGTATTATCTGTAGGAAATTCATATTTATACAATGAAGAGTAAAATGATT
>JANZLB010000005.1:37039688-37049825 GCA_026167865.1 Notarius quadriscutis
TTCGAAAGCAGCCGTTTTCAGTGACTGAAACCTCCGTTTACGTGTAAATGATGGGTGCAACCGCATAAATAAATATCTGTTTTTATAGATACCCGGCTATGTGTAAACGGGGTCTTAGACGCCATGTATGTATGTATGCAAGTAAACTATAGCTAACAAACATTCATTAAAGTCTGTCCAAAGAGTGTCACAAACTTTTAGACTTCATGAAGTCTAAAAGTTTACCTCAGTGGACGTAGTCGGGGAGAGGAGGATGTTGGCCAAGTTATTATCCTTAATGGCGAACACCTCCCACCCACTGCAGGAGACAGTAGCAGCACTGGGCGGCTCCTTCAGTGAGCGGCTCCTCCATCTGCGGTGTGTTAAGGAGAGATACAGCAGCTCCTTCCTCCCTACTGCTGACAGACTGTACAACTGGCACCTCACCAAGCACAGCACCAGTCACTCCTCACAATAATCAACAATACTGTCCAGATCACTTCTACATCCATTGAAACCCCTCTGAACGTATACTGCGTGCACTGACTATCAGCATCAGTACTTTACAGTGAACTGCGAGCTACACATGGTTAAAATGGCTCTTGTGCAATATACCTATTCACTTGTGCAATACCACCTTTGTAATACACTTGTTAACTATATTTATGCAAATTTGTTAATTTTTTTATCTCTAAATTTGCAGTTTCTTGTATATATCCTTTTTTGTATACTTAGCACTTTTGCACTACTCCTTCACTGCCTTATCTTTTTCTCTTTATACATTTTGCTGCTGCAACAGTGTAAATTTCCCCTTATGGGATAATAAAAGGCTATCTTATATCACTGGCGGAGTCGAAACAGCCTACATGAGGGAGGTGGTCAGTCTGGTGTTATGATGTGATGATAACCTCACCCTCAACATGGACAAGACGAAGATGATCATGGACGAGGAAGGAAAGGAGACCTCATCGGCCACTGTTCATCCGGCAGCTTGAGGTGGAGAGGGTGAGTAGCTTCAAATACCTGGGTGTTCATATCAGTGAGGACCTCACATGGACACACCACCACCCAGCTGGTTAGGAAGGCTCAACAGTGACTGTACTTTCTGAGGAGGCTGAGGAAATTTGGTAGGCCACCCAAGATCCTCAGCAACTTCTACAGCTGCGTGATTGAGAGCATCCCGACCAACTGCATCACTGTGTGGTACAGCAGCGCTACAGCTATGGACCGCAAACGCCTGCAGAGGGTGGTGAAGACTGCAGATCACCAAAACTCCACTGCCGTCTCTGCAGAGCATCTACCACTGCAGAGTCCACAGGAGAGCTGCCTCCATCCTCAAAGACCTCACCCACCCCCACCACGGACTGTTCACACTTCTACCCTCAGGCCGGCGGTACAGAAGTGTGAAATGTAAGACTGTTAGACTAGAGAACTCTTTCTTTCCCACCACCATCAGACTCGAGTCTATAACCATGGACTACCTCCCACATTTGTTTGCACATTACTGCCCTTTTTTGCTGCCATGTCTGATCATTACCTTATTTTTGTATTATACTGCCCATTTTGCACTGCATTTACCTTCTTGTACTATACTGGGTTTTTGGCTATTATTTCACACTACATTGCCTTTACTTTGTATTATTTCTTCCGCCTGTTTACTTGTATTTGTAACTGGTATTCATGGTGGACAGCAAACTAAGAATTTCATTGTGCAAGAGGGCATGTCCTTATTGCGCATATGACAAACACTTTGAACTTCAACATTATAGATATTTAGCATACTGTACATTTTAGACATAGTGCATAATAGTTATTGTATATGTAATATTCTATATAACCATTATTGTAGATTGCATATTTATTATATTGTGTAATGCCTATCATCCATTACATATATACATTTTTCTTGTATTACATATATTCCCCCCCCATATTGCTAGAGACACCAACTGCCCGAACCAAATCCCGTGTACGTCAACATACTTAACCAATAAACATTTTAAAAAGTTCTAGAAAAATTAAGCTCCTTATTTCTCCAAATTAAGACCGAAGGAAAGAATCATCCAAATTTCTAAAAGTTTTAAATTCTACGATTAGCTAATGGAAGTAATGTGGCTAACTCACAGCACCGGGGCCCTGATTGGATCCTAATCTCAGATTATTTCAATATAAACCCAGTTTCACATACTCTCCTTGTGTCTCATGTCCACATGGATTTCCTTTGGGTTCTCCGATTTCCTCTCACTTCCAAAAACATGCCAGTAGATACACTGACCAGACCAAATTGCCTCTTGGAGTGAGCGTGTGGACGCTGTGACAGACTGGCATATTCCAAGTTCTATGCCCAGTGTTCCAAGGATGAGCTCGATTGCTTCAGATTCACTGCAACCCTGACCAGGTTAAAGCATTTACTGAAGATAAATGAGCCAACGATATGCTGCTACACTACTTAGGAATTATTTTCTGATATGTTTAACAAAAAATCTTCTAAAAAAAAAAAGCTGACAATTATGAAATTTTACAATAAACACAGTCAAACTTCATTCATAAGAAGCGTTCAGTTTATTGAAATTACCTCCTGAAGAACAGACAACACATTCAGAAGCAATGCATAATAAAATACATCAATTATTGACGATGGACTCCTTTACACTAATCGCTGTGGTTCAGGACTCTGGTATGGAAGGCAGTAAGATGTATAGTTATCTCCAAAAAAGGGCAAAACATATCAAGTCCCCACAACAACACAACTTACTACCTCATCACAACCAAGCCACACCCCGATATGGCTCAAGCTGGACGGTTCACTTTCTCTACTCCCACGAAGAAAGGAAGGATGAAAACGCAGTAGCCGTGAGAAAGACAGTAGACTGTATAGTTATCTCCTAGATCTGGTGTGATCCCAAACTATACAAACTACTACCTCAGCTCACAGCACCACAGTCCACGATCACAGCTCAGAGGCAGGAGGAGGCACAGATCTACGAGCGTCGCCACTTCAGGATGGCATGTACACATCAGGAACAGGAATACTGAACAGAAAGCGGTGGCTCAATGTGCAATTTGACAGGTCATGAGCGAGCAAGAAAAATAAATAAATAAAAAAAACCATACACTTCAAGATTCTAATTAACTAAAGATTGCTAAGCTAATTTGTTCAGACAGATTGAATCAAGTCTTACTAGTGCATATAGTTTTGTTAAACTCAGCTCAGGTCATAAAGCAAAATAGATCGCATTTCTCACTGTCTTTACATGTTTCTAATCCAGTCTGATCCCTCCAACAGCTAGAAGTATGTGAAGATTGAGTTATCATCTCGTCACTAGAAGTATAACAGTATATACATTAAATATCCAGAGAGAAGTTACATGTAATCAGTGTTGGACTAAAATAGTAGTAACACGAACATTGTTTTAGGATACAAAATTCTCTTACCAAAGTTCTGCCAGTCTAGTTACGCCATCCTCAGAATAACAGGGATGCATCCTCTTCAGGATCCTACACACACACACACCAAACATGACGTGACATTTAACCAGGCGAGAGCGTCGCAAAACCCAAGGACAGGAGAAGTTTAAACTAAAAGGACTTCGTTTAACGTGGACGGTACACACACACACACACACACACACACACACACACACACACGTGTGCTTAAGCAATCTTGAACATGTACGTTTTTAAAACATAACCGAGTAGACTCACGCACATCAAGGCATGTCTCAACCAGCTGAACACTGTTCTGTATGTTCAGGAAGAGCTGGAAGGAAGCTGACAAACAATGGCAGTTTACTAAGAAGGGAGTGTTGAGTGGCGACGGCGGCGGCTTATTAATGCAGCTGTCTCCCTTTAACAGGCACATAATGAATACTTTCCATGTGCATGCTTACCAATTGGATTACATTCAAGAGAACTTCAGATACTGTTTTTTGTCCTAAGTTACCCTTTAGATATAAAGTACATAGCGAGGCACAATGAACTAGTAGTACGGTTTTACTTTGCATTTACTAATTTGCCAAGGTCCTTAGATATGAAACTACAGTCAAATATTTTGTGGTATGTCGTCTCCCACACACACTGTCATGGTCTCATCCTGTCTAAACACCTTCTATAAAAGACAATCTACATTATATTTTATAAATAAATAAAATACGCACCTCCCACACACCCAAATACAGCAAAAAAACTCTACACGTCCTTCACACACAGCTGGAGAAACTATTCTACATGCACTATTTTAGTAAAAAATATGACTTGAGAGGCGACGCTCATTTTAATATAAGGCAGGTTTCAAATCTTTGTCCTTCAAGTCTTAAAACTTTGAACATTTCACTTCGGAATATTATTCAATAGCATGGTCACAGAAAACATCAACAGTGAGGTGGTGTAAGGCTGTCACCAGGTTATAAGCATTTTAATCCTTGCATAATCTCTCGAGACAAGCTCACTTTAAAAAGCTGAATAAACATTTTAGTCCTGCAAAAATGTATCTGACGCTACAGGAACGTCCTCGCCATCTGTTGAACAAGTCACCGTGTAGTATTTTTAGGTCAGTCAAGCTAAATATGTAAAATAATTTAGCAAAATGGGGGGGAAACAAAAAAAAGTTGCCTCCGCACTGATGCTTCTCGTCTTGTGTAATAGAGCAGTCAGGTTTTGAAAAGTAAATACCAAACAGGGTCAAGTTTGACTAAACTTTAATTCCAGCTAGTGTTCACTCCAAAGCGGGAAATTGAAGTGCAAATTGATTTTGTCCGTATCATTTGAGTCACTCGTCTGTATGCAGCAAGACTTTTTTTTTTTTAGCTAGTTAAACATGCTGTAAGTAAACCTCTGCGTCTGGTGAAATTAAACCCAAACGTGGAATGTGATGCTGTTAATGTGCATACAGCCTTCGCCTGCACGTCACGCCACTGATAAAGGCTTAGGATTTTGTGCCATACATATCATTTAGCACATGAGAGAGAGGCAGAGTGAACCACTTGAAAATTTTCCAATAATTTCTACAGAAAAAAAAAAAAAGGCAACTTTACCCAAAATGCCCAATCCTCTTAAATACCAGCACAAAGAGCAACATATACACCAGATCTACAATGCAGTGAATGACTCCCTCAAGGCAAACACTCGAGAACGCCGTCGTGTTTGAACTACAATGCATCGTATTACCCGCGTGTTGTTTATCCAGGTCTAACTGAGCCTCTCAAGGCTACACAGAAATTGTTTTTTGATATATGGTGCCACGGAGCTGTGACAACTGCGTGCGCGCACACACACTATTCGGTTATGTGCCTGAACAAAACCTACTGAGAAATCTCAGTAATGGAAGCAACAAAATCCCCTGAGGTTTCTAGCGTTGTATTAAAATCAGTCAACGTGATGCCAGGATCAGACTACACAAATTTAGCCCAAGTTTGACATGACTTTTGACAAATTTCCATCATCTGGCCCAAATATGGACATTGGGAAAAACAACCTGGCCTTCTATTTTAATTGAAGAACAGGGATGTGGCAGACGCCCCAAAATTCAAGCAAGTCAATTATTTTTTTTCCACCCCCATTTTCTAGTTTGACAATTCCTACAATGGTGCTCCTTGCTGTAGCCATGATTGACGATACGAACGATGACTGGTCAGGGTCAAACTTAGTGTTGCCAGCCTCCCGGCCAAGACACAGCAACAATTTACGGCACTATGATTTTGCCCAACCTCACATGGTGATCATCATGGAAGACAAAAATATAATGTAGTCTGATCTCAGTACAAGCTGTGATAAACACACTCAGAGTGGAGCACCGAGTGTCCCTGTTGGCAAAGTTACAGCTAATCCAAAGAAACAGAATAACACAAAAATAAGAGATGATTGACTTCTGCCTGGCACTAGATGGTTATTAGCTACAACCAACATGGGAAGAGTCTCCATGCTGGGGTTGTGTGATGCAACTCGACTCTGCATAGAGTAACTCCCAAGCTGATTAATGTCCAAGAACGGCAGCGTTTTATTTTTCTTATACAACAGCAATCTGCCAAGGATTACACAGGTTTTTTTAGGCACTCTATTTTTACAAGTCAATTTACAACAGAGCCAGGATATAGTCAGGTAATTATGCCGCAAAAAAAACGAACCTGACCCGAGAACTGATATTTAAAATGCATACAAATGTACTGTATTGCACAGGAACACACTTTGGCACTACAACCTCTTTAAAAACGACATCACAACTTCAAACGTACCGCCTCTACTTTTGCAAGAGATAGAATTGTTTGATTTGTGCACTTGTAACTGCGACACAGATTAATCAGAACAGTAGGCAATGGGGATGAGACGCAATCTGTTCGGAGGGAAAAACAAACAAAAAAAAAAAAAAAACAGGGTGGGTGGCATTTTTGAGGTGCATAAGGACCCAACAGTGATGACGCTATGATCTGGAACTCACAACCTTATGATCAGTTGCCCAAAGCCTTAACCACTTCCTGCACTTCATCAGTGGTTCAGTTTCTCAAGCCAGTGTTGACAATAAGGTGCTCAAAACCCCCAACACCACTTCTGAGCATGATTCTTGCACCAGCAGCACACACGTGATGAAAATGTTCCATGACATAAATAATATTCAGTTAAGGGTGGTCTGACAGTGGGGACTAAAACTGTTTATAGCAACAGATCTAATAGTCAGTGACTACTTGTATACAAAATAAGGGTGTGACCCAAGACCACTACCCGTATCCGTTTAGTGCTCTAAATATCTTCTGCATTTGGATTTAAACTGGAAGTGGGTGTGGCCTAAACTGCAACGGTTCGTGTTTTTACCTGCCCTTGACATTTGGCCATGAGGGGTAATTAGTAGGACACTGCATTACTGCACACCCGCAATTTAAAATGCTGCTTTCAGAGACATGACTTTACCAGAAACATTACCACTGATCTTACCGTTCCACTTTTCTTCTATCCAACTACTTGATGGGGTAGAACTTACAATGGCTTATATTTTCCAATACTGTTCTGTTTAGTTTGTGCACGCTGTCCTGTGTACTTATTGGACAATTTTTGTTCTTCTAGCAAGGAAGGAAGGAAGGATAGATGGATACACACACCAGTCCAATATTAAAACAACCAACACAAAGAGAATAACACCGTCTTCATACAGTGACTTTGACAAGGGCCAAACTGTGATGGCTAGATGATCATGTCAGAAAATCTCCAAAACAGCAGGTTGTGAGGTGTTCCTGGTATGCAGCAGTTTGTACCTACCAAAAGTGGTCCAAGGAAGGACAACCAGTAAACCGGTGACAGGGTCACGGGCACCCAGGGTTCATTGATACACCTGGGGAATGAAAGCTAGCCCATATGATCCAATCCCACAGAAGAGCTACTGTAGAAGAAACAGCAGCAGTAGCACCAATTGTTGAAAAGGTTAATGTTGGCTATGATAAAGGTCCACTGGACTGTTGAGCAATGGAAAATGGTCTGGTCTGACCTGATGAAACCTTGGGTCCCGGCATTTATGTGGATACTTTGACACGTACCATCTACCTAAACACTGCAGACCAAGTATACCTCTTTACAGCAGTAGCCTTTTTCATCAGAATAACATGCCCCTCTACACTGCGAAAAAAAAAAAACGTTCAGGAATGGTTTGAGGAACATGACAGAGTTCAAAGTGTTGATGTGACCTCGCCTGATTGCAATCCAATTGAGCATCTGTGAGATGTACTAGACAAACAAGTCTGATCCATGTACACCCACCTCACAGCTTACAGGGCTTAAAAGGATCTGCTGCTAAAATCTTGGCTCCAGATACCACAGCACACTTTCAAAGGTTTTGTGGAGCCCATGCCTCGATGGGTCCAGGGTGGGCTTCCCAAAAGCCTCTTAACTAAAAAAAGCAAGTGTTCATTGTGATGCTTGCTCTATCATTTAACAATGATCTTTGTGCTACAATGCTTTTGGGAAACCTACTCCAGAGCGGTTTTGCTGGTACAATGGGGCCCTACGCAGTATTAGACAGGTGGTTTTAATGTTATGGCTGATCAGCGTATAGTGTTGTGTTGCACCATGGACTTCAAGAAATTTTTTTTTTTTTTAAATTTCAGTGTATATGGGTTACCGGTTCTGTCACCGGATCTGTTCATAACTTTTATGGACAGAATTTCTAGGCGCAGCCAAGGGGTAGAGGATATCCGGTTTGGTGGCAGCATGATCACATCTCTGCTTTTTGGGGATGATATGGTCCTGTTGGCTTCACCAACCTGTGACTTACAGCATGCGCCGGGATGGTTTGCAGCCAAGTCCAAAGCGGCTGGGATGAGGCTCAGCACCTCCAAGTCCGTGGCCATGGCGCTCAGCCAGAAATGTGTGGAGTGCCTACTCTGGGTCAGGAGGAGGGGTGCTACCTAAAGTGGAGGAGTTTAAGCATCTCAGGATTTTGTTCATGAGTGAGGGTAAGGAGGCGCGGGAGTTGAAGACAGACAGACAGATCAGGGCAGTGATGCGGACGTTAAACCAGTCTGCTGTGGTAGAGAGAGAGAGAGAGAGCTGAGCCAAAAAGCAAGGCTTTCAATTTACTGGTCCATCTACATTCCCACTCTCACCTATGGTTACTACCCATAGCTTGGCACCGAAAGAATGAGATCGCCGATACAAGCGGTAGAAATTAGTTTTCTCCGCAGGGTGGCTGGGCTCTCAAAGACAGGGTGAGAAAGCTTGGTCATTCAGAAGAGACTCTGAATAGAACCACTGCTCTTCTACGTCAAAAGGAGTCAGTTGAGGTGATTCGGGAAGCTTGTTAGGATGCCCCCTGGACGCCTTCCAAGGGAGGTTTTCTGGGCATGCGCCACCTGAGAAGACCCCGGACACGCTGGAGAGGTTACGTCTCTCGGCTGGCCTGGGAACGCCTCGGTATTCCCCTGGAAAATCTCTGCTTAGGCTGCAACCCAAATCCGGATAAGCAGTAGAAGATGGATGGATGTATATGGATTGTGTGCAGGAATGACAATTAAAAGCCCATTTGACTCATCACAAGAGTCAAACGTGTCTGAACATGAACAGCTCAGAATTAACTTTTTACCCAATACATTTAGATAACAGCCATGTAGCTTGAAGACACATTAAAACCCCATTTTTACAAATCCAGTGCCACAAAGTAATCCCAGTGCTGAACTGGGAAATATGCCAGATGGACTAAGCAACCCAGTTCAGTTAACAGGCCCGAAATGATTCTGCTTGTCTGCTTATTAGCTCTGAAACTCGATAAGATGAATATTAAGTGATCCTTGGTTAGCATGACTGGCTGGTGATGATCACTAAGCCTAAGTGCAGATAGCTAATGTTACTGAACGCTAGGAATTACAGCTCCATGAACACGCTGTTCCCAGCGAAGCCAGCCAACGATGAAATGGCGAAAACAGCGTTATTTCTCTCAGACACATTAATGAAAAAACAAACCGTCTGAGGTTAACAAATGTCTGGTGGAATACGTGTTAATTACGGCTCGTTAAGTACAGTTCGAATAAATCAGTTATGCTAATGCTAATATTTTTTAAAAATGGCCGCTGGAAATGATGGGCAATAAACTACACATTTCAGAAACCTGGCCTCCAGATATTTCCATTCGCGTTTTTTCTTTCTTTCTTTTTTTTAAGGCATTAAAACAGAAAGGAAAAATAACCCTTCGACACATTCTGACAGAAAACTGAATAAAGAAACGGTGTGAATTTGCTCACCTGAGAAAGTGACTCCTACATGTCTTCGCCATCTTAGAGCAGCAGCCAGACGAGCCTGTCCTATCGCGAGATTTGGATTCTCGCGGCGGGGGTGTTGGCTGTCAGTGGGCGTTCCTGTGGAAACCGGAACACAAAACTGCAGCCAAGTCAGATCAATGTTTTATAGAAATAATTTTATTATTTCAATAATCGTTGACGGGATGATGTGTTTTACTTTTTTAAGTAACTCTGGATTTAATTATTAGTTTGGTTTTGTTGAGCATAATATCAAAATTATAATTCATGTGAAAGTTTACAATGAATCAGTTATGTTCTGGTCAGCAGACCCCTACAGAGGCCCCATACAAGCTGCTGCAGTAGGGACCACCTCATCTCATCTCATTATCTCTAGCCGCTTTATCCTGTTCTACAGGGTCGCAGGCAAGCTGGAGCCTATCCCAGC
>JANZLB010000005.1:37054674-37066191 GCA_026167865.1 Notarius quadriscutis
CCGCCTCTCGCCCATAGTCAGCTGGGATAGGCTCCAGCTTGCCTGTGACCCTGTAGAACAGGATAAGCAGCTACAGACAGTGGATGGATGGATTACGTGGAGCGTCTGTCACATGTCCCTGCTGTTAATGAGTTTTTACGATAGAAACGATATTAGAACAGGGTTGTATGGTGGTGTAGTGATTAGCGCTGTCGCCTCACAGCAAGAAGGTCCTGGGTTCGAGTCCAGTGGCTGATTGGGGGGGGCTTTCTGTGTGGAGTTTGCATGTACTCCCTGTGTCTGTGTGGGTTTCCTCCAGGTGCTCTGGTTTCCCCCACAGTCCAAAGACATGTAGGTTAGGCTAATTGGTGGCTCTAAATTGACTGTGATTTGTTGTGTGTCAGCCCTGTGATGACCTGGTGACTTATCCAGGGTGTACTCTGCATCTCACCCATAGTCAGCTGAGATAGGCTCCAGTCCAAAGACGTGCAGTTAGGTTAACATGGGAGGGCCTTGGGCTGAAGTACCCAAGAGTGGCGGTGCGCATGTACGCAGCGGCTTTGCTCTCCTATGATAAACTAAATTTCGTTGTACACTTGTGCAGTGACAATACAGGCATTCTATTCTAAAAGCGCTATAAAAATAAACTTGACATAACTATCATTCCCTTAGTTGGAGCAGTCTACCCTAACAGGGCTTGACTGTATCCCCCTCTCAATTATCTTTGTTCTACAACTAACATTGAAGTATCTTCCAGCTAGCACCAGAGTGGCTGCTCCATTCAGCAGAGGCCTTCGCTTGGGAACTGATCAAATTCTAGCAGCAAGTCAGATGCAGGTGCTGAGCCAACTCATTCTTGAGCACGACTCTTCCTGGTGGAGCCAGATAGCTCTCTGGGACACGATGCACAAGTCCATGACTGGTCATGAAGCTTACCGAAAGTATTCTGAATGCATTACTACATGCCTGCTTCCACCATGTTCTCCTTCGAGCCCAGTGTGGGATCTCCCACTTGTTCTCCCATTGAAACCCATATAGGATGATAATCTGAAAAGGGCGTCATTTAAGACAAGGTTTTTGCTGGTGATTACCTCAGGAAAAAGGGTGGGAGAACTGCATGCTCTGGCAGCTAGATGATTCCGCAATGACCTTGTGCCCAAAACCAGGATTCATACCCAAGGTTATTTCACTTGCTAGACTCCCTACTGTGTACAGTACATTCCTTACAATACTGTTGAACTACACAGCAGCTATTCATTCATCAGTCACAGTGCAAAGACACTAGGTGCTCCCCTGCGTTAGCAAAGACTGGCCCACTGAATGAACAAGGTCATCACTCTGTGTAGCCTCGATGGTGGTGTGCCATTCCATGAGACTCGTTTCATCCTGATAGACATGCTACCCTAGGAGTCTTGTGCTGCAGCTACACTGGGTATCACATTGTACATTTTACAGATTCTATAACGTCAACATCGCTCCTCCTATTGGTGTGAGCGCTTTGATCTTCAAACACCTTCCAAGTTGGCCATAGGTAATTTGGTTTCTCATGACCTTGTGGCAGGGGGTACCCAGACCACCACTCCCCCACTGTGGTTTGCCATTCCATGAAGAGTGTTTCATCCTTATGGGCACTAATTAGGAAGGCACACCTTCCCAGTTGGCCACAGGTGATTTTGTGGCAGCAAGTATCCAGATGTTAGACACAGCCCCTGGAGGGGTGAGAAAGAGTGAAACAGAACACTAGTTACAGATGTACCAGTGTTTCACTGAACTGACACCTTTCTGTTTTAGCCAGCCTTAACTTTTTCAGCAGTTTGTGCTATAGTAGCTCTTCTGTAGGATTGGACCACGTGGGCTAGCTTTCGTGCCCCATGCACGAGCCTTCGACACCCGTGACCCTGTTGCTGGTTCACCGGTTCTCTTTCCTTGGACTAATTTTAGTAGGTACTAACCACTACATACCAGGAACATCCCACAAGATGTACCATTTTGGAGATGTTCAGACCCAGTCATCTAGCTTGCACAGTTTGGCCCTTGTCAAAGTCACTTAGATCCTTACACTTGCCCATTTTTCCTGCTTCCAACATAACTTTCAGAACTATCTGTTCTCTTGCTGCCTAATATATCCTACCTACTGACAGGTGCCATTGTAATAAGATGTTCACTTCACCAGTCAGTGGTTTTAAAAATGTTATTGCTGATTGGTGTGTCCCCCATTATGTGTATTTTATTTACACACACAATCAATGGTGTATTTTTTTTTTTTATTCATTAAAAGACTCATGTCTTCAAGTAATGATGGACGTTTCTCTTTACTTAGTTGAGCAGTTCTTCACACAACATGGATTACTACCAGTTGTAGAATAGGGCCATTTATTGTAGTTTTATTATTAACGATTTACTGTACGATAAATGCATTAAGAAGGCAAGAAATTGCACCAATTAATTTGACGAGGACACCTGTTAATCGAAAAGCATTCCAGGTGACCCCCTCATGAAGCTGGTTAAGAAAACGCCAATAGCGTGCAAAGAGTCATCAAGGTAAACAGGATCATACCTTAATGATCTAATTAGTATTAAGCGAAAGAACTCGTACTGTTTACGGGCTAATAATAACAATGTTAGAAGTTCCTTGGAGGATCACTCATAAAATACAGGCTGCTAGGTCCTTTACTTATGCCGCACCAACTTTATGGAACAGCCTTCCTCCTTGTTTCCATGAAAATCAAATCACTTTGGTTTTTCAACGCAAATTGAATACGCATTTGTTTACAACTGTATTTTGAGTTCACTTATGAATTTTATTATTAGTGGCAGTACTTTATTTTCTCTTTTATTGTATTTTATATATTTTTAGCTATTGTAATTTTTTACATAATTGGTTGTATTGATATTTGACATTGTAAAACACTTTCATTGTATGTAAATGGCACCATAGGTTACTACTACTACAGTGGCTACTTTGAAGAAACTAAAATTTAATACTGTGTGTTTACCACATAATTCCATAGTTTTGATGTCTTCTGTATTTTCTACATTGTAGAATAATCACATTTTAGAAAAACCTATGAATGAGTAGGTGTGTCCAAACTTTTGTCTGGTATTGTACATACAGAACACTTAAAAGAGAGAAAAACATCTTTTACTAAAAGAATAAATTTTATTTCAGCACTGTAAGTCATTTTCCAACCATACAAACATGACTGCCAACTTCAACTCTTTCTCTCTCAGCCTTTTGGCTTTCTTCTCATCTGCATCGTGAATTCAGACCACAACAGCAAGACAAATTAAAAAAAGGTTTCTTTCCCAAACAACCTGGTGCTTTTCTTTTGACTAAAAATGAGAAACTGTTAATAACGATCATAACCATAACAGCAATAATAATAATAATAATAATAATAATAATAATAATAATGAAGTTTCACCCTTCACTACACAAGTTCTTTTGGAGACCTTGATGCATGCATCAACGCGTTTATCCTGGTGAATGGATTAGATGACAATGTGTTGCCTACAAATGAGACCGGGTCGTCACTTGAAGATGTTGACAACATTGCAGGGGCAACATGCTCTAAAAACAAGAGGATAAAACATGGGCACTCATCCAGCAAGAGTAGAGGGGAATGGCAGGGGACCATTGTACACAAAACACTGCTGTTATTGCTAACAGGCTCAAAACCTTACAACACCGGTCAAAAGCACACAGGCGGTCATGTGACGTGAAGGGTTTCAAAGCTGGGATAGAAGGGAACGATTTTAAAGCAAAAATCAAATCTAATCTCCAGACACAAGTGTATAGGAATGCACAGGCAAGGACTCTTCAGGCCAACTTGTGACTGAACCTGTTAACAGTTATGTGCTTATATTTCCCCAGGGCATGACGACTGATGAAGCTACATTTCCCAAGCTGTAACTGTAGAGGGTGCGAGGATTTAACCGCATCAAGACTTGCATCTGAGGCTACACTTCATCAAAGGGAAAAACTGTTAGCAAAGAAAGCGGACAACACGCACCTCAGCCACATTTCACCAAAAAGATGTAAATACATTGTTTCCTTCATTTAATATTTGTCAATGGACCCATAATGTACGTCATGATCTCAATTACTGTGTAGTAGAACTCTGATTTCCACAAACGAAAGAAAGAACTGGAATTTGGGTTGACAAATAGAGTATGCACTTTGGTTTTTAGTAGCAGAGATAACTCTCTGTTTTGTGCAAGGATGCATTGGTTAAGGTTTAATTTAACAGCTTTTGAATGACCTTCACTGATTAATTGAAGCATCTCAAAATGTTCAAAAAAAAAATAAAAGTTTAGGTTTGCCTCATGGCTACAATTTTATCCTAATGGTGAAGTGGTCTGAAACAATAGCAATAAGGAAAAGATACCAATAAATCATTACCAATGTCAAATATCTACCTGTAACTAAAGTGTATTTAATACTAACTGTAGCGATGGTCAAAGAAGTAATTTTTTTTAAATAGCAAGAAAAAAAAAAAAAAATTAAACAATTGTCACAATTTCAAACCAAAGATGGTTAGGTAAAATTTTTTTTTGTTCAACGCTGAAAATATCTGTTTCCAACTTCTGGCTACAATTACATACAGATTGATTATAAGCGTAATTATTGTCGTTAATATTACCTTTACTGTTAGTATGATGGGGTAAGGAGACAACACTGCAGCAGGAGCAACAAAGTCCACAACTGAGACATAAACGAAAAGACAAAAAAAAAAAAAAAGTCTAGACATGATGGAACGAGAGAAAGAAGAGGTGACAGCCTTTTTTCCATTTCGTTTTCTTTCGTTTTTTTTTTTTTAAGAAAAGATCGGGAAGAAATCTGGTTGTTACTGCAAAACTACACAAAGCAAGCATGTGAACTGTGAGAGTGTGTATTAGTAACGCTATATTCAAACACCAAGACAGGGATTTCTTAAAATCAGCAACAAATAGTGCAGTACAGTATCTAGCGCCATATGAATAAATCCACATATGTTCTATATTACCACTGATTGAACAGGACTGATTAGGATAAAGGGGGGGGGAAAAAGGCATATGATAAGGTTTGGTTGTACCTCAAAAATCAGAACATGTATCCTTTATAATAATACTGTAAATGATCATACATATGCATCTATCTTGGGTATAGTGAACTCTCAACGAATGTCTGATTAAAATGGCAAACAAGAAAAAGGTTAGAACAGTGGGGGGGAAAAAAAACAAAAAAAAAAAACAACAAACACGTAAAAGCCAGATAAGAAGCTCTGCAGAGGGTAACTTGGGAACCACACATGTGAAATCACTAATTAAGCATTACAAGTAATCAACTATATCAAATACAAAAAGAAATCCTAAATAACGTTACATTTTCTCTTGTACTAACTGGTGTCTCTCTAAAAGAAAACATCTACATATGCACGTACGTGTGCGCGCGTGCGCGTGTGTGTGTGTGTATACATGTTTATGTCCATTTCTGGGTGTGTATGAATTATGGGTGTGTTAATATCATTGATACTAAGATTAAGCTAAATGTAACTGATATCTGGTATTCTATGACAATCTGCCTGCTTAGTGATGTGACTGAAATTTTGTATCTACCTTAAATGGAAACTGAAAACTGAACAACGATCTACATTAAGTCTGAAGTAATTGTTTATAGGTATAAACGTGTGTGTATGTGTGTGTGTATATGTGTGTGTGTGTGTGTTTTTGGCGTGCTTAATTCATGATGGAAGATCCTTCCATTATGCGCACTGCTGAAATTTCATCATTAAATACAACCAAAGTTTGAACGGTTTGCAGTTGTGTGCGTGTGTATAGTACGGTCTCGTATGGATTGAAGTACTGTACACTACTTGCAATGCTATGGTCTTGATTAATACCCATTTATCATAGTTCGCGTATGTTCAAGACGGTCACATGTCTTTACTTCTATGAACTTGGACGTAGCCAATGACGAACAATTGTGTAAAGGTTACTGCTGACTATTTGTGTATATCTCTGCGGTACACGTATATAAACTTAAACAAGTTAAACTAAATGGAGGGGATTCCGCAAAAACTTTTAGAATATACAAACATAAATATATGTCTGTCGTTCTGCAATATTTAGAGCTTTTGATATACAATTTGTGGCACATGATAAACTAGCATCTATCCATATCGTAACAAAATAAGGTGCATCTTATTAACATACCTGCACAGACACTAACGAAATTCAGTATTAAAGATTTCTAATTAAAATTATTTGTCAAAAGAGCCTCTCTCTATTGTATTTGTTCTTTGATACAAACTGAAGCTCATTCCCAACATCCCCATAATTACGAGTACAAAAAGGTCACAAAGGAGCAGTTCCTTTGTGTCAAGATGTCAAATTGGGTTTCAAATCTGGAGGGTTTTCATGCTCGGTGGATTACTTTAAACCCATTTCCCTTCAATAAAACGCTCTCTGAAAAGTGCAGAAGGTCCATGGGCAGTCATCGAAACAACACATACGGGTTTAATGTCACGAAAACAGAACACCATATATTCATGTAAATGAAATGACTCGAGGGTGTGGCTTTTCACCCAACTGTGTCTCAGATTTAAGGAGTTCCACTTCCTTACCCCAGTTTCTTGGTCTATGTAGAGTAATGATCGTCTGTAATTCTACTGTTCTAGAATTATACATAAATAAGTGCTTTATTTGTTAGGCTACAATCAATTTCAGAGGGCATTTCCATTACGGTTTGGTACTGGGGCTTGCATATCTATATATCTCGGGGCATAAGGTGCTTTAAAAGACTGATTTAAAAAAAAAAATAAAAATAAAATCTTAACACTATTAGCAGCTCTGTCAATGGGTATTACAAGTGCTGTATGTCTATTTAATGAGTAGATGTGGGACAAGCTTAAAAAAATTAATAATAATTCAGAGTTAGTAACTATATGAAAAAGCTACTGAGACGAGATGGCGAAATACCATCCCTGACTGACACAGCAGCAGTCTCACTTCTTTACATCACACCTCTCAGCACTGTGATGAGCAGAACCTGGATCACTGAAATTCGTAATATACCATTTGTACGTAATTACAAACGTGACCTAACCTATTTTTATGCAACAAATTCAGGATTTTTGGACCCTTATTGTATGCCGCAAAACCGCTTAATTTCAAACTAACTTTAAAAAAAAAAAAAAACCACAAAATATGACATAATTCCCCTTCAAAGGATGATTCAAACAAACAGTGCTATGGACTAATAACGAATAACAACTGATGCTATTCTCACTGTCGAGAAGCTTTAAAAATTCACTAGTAGCTATAGATCACTATTTGTAAGGACAATCCCTTTGACACGAACCTACGATGGCACTGGAGTGTCTTACTTTGTTGCAGTGCTCAATCAGGGACAATTTATTAACTTGAAACAGGGTCCTAATTCTTTTGCCTTGCCTGAAATACCACTAGCAACAGGGCTTTTGCTTATATACTACGCATTACATTATCAGAACATCATTTTAAAAAGAAATACGTGTAGGTTTGGACAACTCTTGTGACCCAATTACCAAGAATTTTTTTTGCTGAGAATCATTAAATGTGTATTAAAAAGGAGGAGGAGAGGGGGGAGGAGGGGAAATAATAAATAAAAAAAAAAAAAAAAGAGAGAAGGGGACCTACACATCTACACCTACGCATTTTAGAAGCATATAACAAATGTCAACACAATTTGTGTAACATGCTACTTAAGAAATATTAAATACAAAGCTCATGCTAGCAATTCAATGTTGTGTATATAAATGAGGGAGAATCATGGTGCATTAAATCTGCACGAAGGCTCATGGTTCAATTGTCAGATGCATGATGCGTGGACTGACAGCCAGGGTGATCAACAGCATTGGTTAAGGGACGAGATCTTCTCTGGAATTAATTAAAAAATGCTTTGGGATTATTAAGGTAAGTATGCTGCTCTTGAAATGCACTGGCTGTAAGTGTGGATTTAATTAGAATATACTTTGGGCAAAAAAGGGGCCTACTGTCACCATTTTAGGCAATAGTACAAATATAACCAACAATCTAAAATGTTCTAAAATTAAAAAAAAAAAAAAGCTAGAAAGGTGAAAAGACTGAGAGCTTGTCACAATGCTACAACCCTGATGGGGCAGTGGAAAGGCTGAGGTCCAGAATCAAAAAGATTCAGTGCAATGTGCAATCAAGAGGTTGTGATTTTTAACTTTGCTCAGCTCCAAATCAGAACCTACTGGTAAGGTGACATAGACCGCACTCCTTCTCACACTGTCCATCGATAGTTTCCAGCATCTGTAACATCATAAATTATTCTTATGACAACACGAAGTAGCTACTGTGCCTAATTATGTTTTGCAAGGAAAAAGGCAGTCGAACTTGGAACATTCCCTCTCAACTCAATCAATCATTCTCGTTAAACTATGGGATGTAATTACTCCTCTTTTTGTAGTGCACCATCTGACGAGCAGTCGTCAAGGCAACATGGGGCTTCTACCTCCACCCCATCTCCTGATTGGTTGTCTTTGCTGGCTAAGGCACACTGGATTGGCTGGGCCAGTGGTGGCAGGTCAACAGGTTGGCCAGTGGCGCTTCCTGAAGAGCTGCCGTTCAGCTGCTGGGATACAACGCCGGCTCTCTCAGCGGGCCGCCCCACCGTTTTGGGCTCCTCCGCCAGCTTCGGGGGGCTGGATGAGGGAGGTGAGGAGGAGAGATTCTACAGAAAAGAAAGTAAAATCAAACGATAAACATAAGCTCGAAGTTTAGACCTGATCCAAATAGGGTGAACGGTGTAGGAATTACAACACTGTGATTCTCTCCATTTCAGGGACCAAAAGTAAGTGACCAAACTAACAAATAGACAGTCATTTTGAATAGTTTGCTACAAATCCACTTTACTTAAAGGTGCAGTCAGTAATTCTATTCCAATACACTTGGTCAACTTCAGTGAATATCTGCTCGCGGTCTGCTACCTGTCCATTCTGTGTAGGCTGAAAGAAATCTGGTGTTTGAACACCGCTCTGGCTCTGTAAATGAGCAAAATGCACAACGCTATTCCAGCGAACCAGCAACAGGAGGCGTCTGTGCTTGTGCACAGGACAGGGGGCAGGGAAGATGGAGGAAAGTGAGCTGGACAGTAAATCTGGCACATGTGAATGTGCTGGACTCCACAATATAAAGAATGAGAGATGGCCGAGAAACAGCCAAAAAAAGAAAAGGTCAGAATAGAGCTGAGCGACACGACCTTAAAAAAAAAAAAAAAATCCTCGATTTTTTCACAAAAAATCCGATTTTTGATTTTAATCAATTTCCCCCCCTACTAAAATTGCCTTCCACCGCGCCCCGTTCTTATCATAAGGCACACAGTTTGAAAATGTCTCCGGGACGGTTGCTTGCTTTACTTTGGATGGTGTGCGAGTGCTGCGGCTGTGTTCATTCCGCTGGGAGCAGCACTTCTCCCGCTCCGCTGCAGGCTTCTGTTTAAGGTGTTGGAATAAATTCGTCATGCTGCTTCCTTTGGAAGCAACCGTTTTCAAACACACCTTACAACGAGGACTTGTTTGGTCCACGTCCGACGCTGCAAAACCGAACCAATTCCAGATCACAGAGGAAGTTACTCCTTTCTTGGGCACAAGTTGCAGCTTTCCCTCCAATCGCTGCCATGTTGTTTGTGTGTGTCTATGGCAAGCGCGCGGGAGGACGGCTATAGTGTCAGTGCTTGATTCGTCCCTGCTGCCCGATCCGTTCTGCACATGCACAGAGGGGAGCGTCGGTGGCGGAAGTTAAAACTGAGAGAAAACCGCTTTTCATAAAAAACACATCGTCCTTAACTGTAAATTTGAATTAATCGATAAAACCGATTTAAATCGCCCAGCTCTAGGATTTCCCCCTGAACTGGTGCCACCAAGTTGTGTGCTTCCAACTTGGTATCATTTCACATCCGGCTTGGACAGTGTTTCATCTCAAAATATCGTGATAAACAACTTAAAGACGCCTTGCTCCGCACCAAGTAGTGAGATGCCATGTTCAATGCCATCACGATCCCACTGTTACGTTTGAAAAACAATCCACAACAACAATGCTGTGGCGACATTCTAGGCAACACATCTTAAATTGTAATGTGAAATTGAAAATGTTCGGTTGAAGTAGTTATATTTTCAATTCTTTCGAACAACCCATTCAGTTATCATATGGTTATGATGTTATAATGGACCAGACGTGGCCTTGGTTGTCTCATGGGCAGCCATGAAGGAAGAGGGGGGAGGGGGACGGGGGAAATCAGGCACAGTGTGATCGAAAATTCCACGGAGGACATGTGGATGAAGAAAAAAAAAAAAAAAAGATGGATTTTGAAGGAATTCTGCACAGTGAATCTGTGGTATTCAGCTAGGTGAGCGCACACATACCCCTCGCTCGCAGAGTAGTGGTCACGTGCTTTCAAAACGCTGCGGCCCACATGGAAACAAAAAGCAACAAATTGGATTTTAAGGAGGGGGAGCCGGCCCCTTTAATCGTCCAGAACTGACAGCTTTAAAAAAAAAAAAAAAAGCCAGCAAACGGAGCATTTCCACATTTTTAGGTTTGAGAAAAGTACTGTAGTTGGGAAAACTCAGCTGGATGTGGATTTTTAAGCGATTCTGCAGTAATGTGCAGGGAACAGCTTTTAAAACAGAGCACATTTCATTATCATCCTTTTACAAAAACAGTTGTCTCGTTCGCAGAGCCGACAGTTTGACTCTTGATGCGGCTCGGTGTTGAGTAGGAGAACGCTGAATAAAAAACAGCAGCAAAAGAAAAACTGGATTTAAAAATCACTTCCTAAGTATCAGCACGAGTCTTACCGTACTTTCACACCAAAAGCAGGCTCTGGCTGCCCTGCCAAGGACGCTGTCGAAGTTTGTGGACACACTGACGTAGATAAAATAGGCGGTTAGAAGTTGATTCGGTCTTTGAAAACGTTATTTAACCCTTCGGGGTTGAGAGCTTCGCCGGCGAAGCTCGCCATGTTTAGAATAAGGTGGTTGTGTATTTAGATAAATCTCTTTGTGAGTTTTTAAAATCATACGAGCATGATAAACATATCGACAAACTTTATACTTTACGCTTTCCTACGTGCCCACTGCCAAATAATAATAGATATTTTTTAAATGACCTAAATTAGATGAAACATCAAACTTGTCACCTTATTCAGTCACACCAGAGTCCGAGCGCTGAGAGCCCACTTGCGCATTCATAAAAGACTGTTCACATGGTAACGGCATGATAATCACTTTCACGCTTTCGCTTTTGATTGGTTTCTCTTTCACAGTGGGAACGCCCACCGTAAACAGGATAAAATGTGTCAGCCATAGTTTGGGCTATCTGGAGGTAAAACTTGTTGGGAGATGGCACACGGGTTTTATGCACTTCGGATGATTCAGGACAGCGATTCAATTCAATCTTAAGAACTAACCCTAACCCTATCCCAGCTGACTACGGGTGAAAGGCGGGGTACACCCTGGACAAGTCGCCAGGTCATCACAGGGCCGACACATA
>JANZLB010000005.1:37579716-37590185 GCA_026167865.1 Notarius quadriscutis
ATCAGGTATTTATCCTCTCATGGATGAAAAGCTCATCTAAGGTGTCGTTGAGTCATCCTGTTGGTGTGGGTCACTGGTAGTCTGGATATCTGGATAAGTGACTACAGATGATGGATGGATGGATGGATGGACAGTTAGCAGATGTGCTTATCCAGAGTGATGTACTGGGGAGCAGTTGGGAGTTAGGTGCTTTGCTTAAGGCCACTTCAGCCATTCCTGCTGGGCCAAGGACCTTGAACCGGCAACCTTTTGGTCCCAAAACTACTTCTCTAACCATTAGGTCATGGCTTCCCCATGAGACCAGGGTTGGTCACCCGTGTAGTAGTCTAACTAGCTATAATCTAGCAGATATATTTGCTGAGTAACTTTTTCTGCATTTCTTGTTCTGCCTGTTTAGAGCTCTCTTACACTTCCTCAGTTCTCTGAAACTTCACCCCTGAGCTTCTCAGAATAAAAGGTGAAATCCAAGTCGTATCGCCTCTTCGGTCCATTTAAATTGTATATTTAACCCTAACCAGCTCAGTGCATAAAATGTCCTATTTAAATGATCAAATCCCAAAATGCAGCCTATAAATGAAATCTGATTGTTTTTGAATTCACAGGATATAAACAAAGTGCCCTAATTAGTCACGTGACCAGAGCACTTTCGCAATAAATTGTGTGTACTCAGAATTAATTGCGAAGGTGTATGGCTACTTCTCAAAAGAAAGTGAGATATTACAGCTGTTTTCACTCAATATTTCTAAATTCGGCTATTTTGAAAAGACGGTGCAGGGTTTGTTTGTATTATAAGATGATTACCATGGCCTAATGGTTAGAGACGTGGCTTTAGGACCAAAAGGTTGCAAGTTCGATTCCCTAAGCTGGCAGGAACAGCTGAAGTGTTCTTGTGTAAGGATGGATAAACTTTATTACAGTCGAATTAAAAAAAAAAAAATCTGTATCAGGCCTGTTGCCAGATTGGACTGTGTTTACCTTTCGACTTGTTTATCAACCTTGGGAAAAGGTTCTTGATGAACTTGTTGCATGGATTTGGTGGGTCAGAGAGAGGTTGGAGCTTCAATCTGGCAACCCAGTCCGCAGTAGTTCAGGGGCTAGGCTTGCACTCGTGGAGGACTGGAGGCAGCGGTCAACTAAATTTGTTATAGTCGCTCGTTTGTTTGTGGTTTATTTACACCCTGTGGTCCAGTTTCTCAGGGCATCCGTGAGTACATTCGTTAGATTTCCTCCAGAGAGGATGTTTGCGAAGTGTAGCACGGTTTTAATGCAAAGTTTTTTTAATTTAAATGAAGGCCGCTTTTTTTCTTTCTTTTTCTTTTTTTAAAACGCGCTTGAAGATGAAGAAAACTAGTGCAGCTTAGCTTATTATTATAATAATGATGAAGAAACTATTGTTGGTCCTGGATAAAGGCAAAAGTAGCCTGCATGTCCTAATTGCTGCAGGGGGGAAAGCAAACATGTTCTTCATGTCGATTTCTCGAAAGTGCGGTGGGTTTTAGTGCAGCAGGCTGCAGATACACGGTCTTCCTTTTATAATACCATGAGGAGGGGAAAAATCTGTTCAGACAATAACACTGCACTAAAATGCATGCCGTCTAGTATATTACGAAAACTTATTTTTATATATTTTTTTGATGTGTTGTCTTGGTTAATGTGGTAAAGCCGGGGTTGTTTTATTCTTGTCCACAGCCTGCACTTGAACTCGTGCCAGATTCGCCCATTTTCTTTGCGTCTTGTGGCACAGGATTCTGGGTGTCCACTAATAAAACTCGCTTTTACGCTTCTTTTCTTTCTGTACTTCTCCAAGTCGGGTAGTTTTACTGTCCTCAAAGTAACCCATGCTGTATAAAAGGTGACTCTAACACTGAAAAATGTCCATCTCTTCGATTAAGTAGTTTTATGTAGCTACTAATATGGAGCTGGTTTCACAAAGATACTGTATTTGAGGCGAGTCTATAGTGTTAGACCACTCTTAACTTTGCTAATAGATTAGTCTAATTCAAGTTTCACAAAAATAAAGGCTAATTTTTAAGCCCCTCTCCCTATAAAAAAAACACACACACACACACACACAGCCCCCAGCCTAACTTCGACCTAAGGCTAGTTACACTCTGACCCCAAGGCTAATTTAGACCTGGTTACCGTAGTAACCATCAGTATCACCTACTGACCAGTAGTTATTGGGTGCTACAAACAGAGAAACTATGGGTCATAATTTGTGGTTTATTAACTTGAGAGCAACGAGAACGGTTTTAGAGACTAGATATCCAGCAGTGAGGACCGAATCTGTGTTACGTCCTGAGCCTGACCTGAAGAACTAGAAGTACTGAGCTCTGGTGTCTTCCAGTTCCACAGGCTGCGATGGCACACAGGACAGGCTGGTGTTTATAAAGAACGAACCGTTATTCATCTTTTCACTTCTTATAACCTAAAATGTTGTGATCCATAAATGATAAAGTAACCATGACTGTAGAAGATTGCATTTGGATTTGATCCAAGACACGAGAGTTAAGTAAATCCTTCTGAAGATGTACGACATTGTGTGTATGTCCATGAATCCATCTTTTGTTTCTCAGATGCTGCGTCTGACTGGAGGACGACTGGGGACTGCTGTTGTCCAGAAGGACAGTGGCAGCTCTCAGCACCACTAGTGCCAGGATGGCACTCTTAATTTTGCTAATAGATTAGTCTAATTTAAGTTTCACAAAAATAAAGGCTAATTTTTGAACCCCTCTCCCTAAAAACACACACACACCCCAGGCTAACTTCGACCTAAGGCTAGTTACACTCTGACCCCAAGGCTAACTTAGACCTGGTTACCATAGTAACCATCAATATCACCTACTGGCCAGTAGCACCCAACAACTACAAACAGGGAAAACATGGGTCATAATTTGTGGTTTGTTAACTTGAGAGCAACGAGAGAGGTTTTAGAGTCCAGCAGTGAGGACAGAGTGTATATGTTACCCCTGGAAACTGTCCTGAGCCTGACCTGAAGAACTAGAAGTACTGAGCTCTGGTGTCTTCCAGTTCCGCAAGCTGCGATGGCACACAGGACAGGCTGGTGTTTATAAAGAACAAACCATTATTCATCTTTTCACTTCTTATAATCTAAAATGTTGTGACCCATAAATGATAAACCATGACTGTAGAAGATTGCATTTGGATTTGATCCAAGACGCAAGTGTTAAGTAAATCCTTCTGAAGATGTACGACATTGTATGTCTATGAATCCATCTTTTGTTTTTCAGATGCTGCGTCTGACTGCAGGACGACTGGGGATGCTGTTGTCCAGAAGGACAGTGGCAGCTCTCAGCACCACTAGTGCCAGGATGGCCAGCCATGGTAATGGTTAGGCTATATATTATAACCCTACTCTATTCTTTATGCGAGCTGTATTGGTCAGGCAGTACATCTTGCTATAAAATTGCTAGTGTTAATGTGTCCAGTAGGGGGTGCTCTTGTCTTAGGATACAGTAAAAGCAATTTTTAAGGCATCAGTGTCAACAAATTGTTCTTTCACTCCATTGCACTGCTCATGTTTTCCTCCATTCTGACTCAGAAGTGTCACAGCAGACTGACATGTCTCTGCCCATGTACTGGGATCGTCGGGACATCCCACTACCAGACAGACCTTACAATGATACCCTTACTGCTGCTGAGGAGAGTTTGAAACAGAAGGAGAAAGGACCATGGAACAACCTTTCAAAGGAGGAGAAAATTGCCTGTTGGTATTTTCTTATTGTCAATTTCTATTAATCACGGCTGTTTAAATCTTCAGCATAACTACTCGTGATATTGCTTATGTGGATTTGTGCATTCACAGGGTTTTTTTTTCTGCATTTTATTTTCTACACTGTAGAACAATACTGAAGAGATCAAAACTATGAAATATTGTGGTAAACTGAAGTTTAATATTTTAGATTCTCCAAAGTAGCTACTGTTTACCTTGACACTTTGAACACTGTTGGCATTAGCTTAACCAGCTTCATGAGCTAGTCACCTGGAATGCTTTTTAGTCAACTAGCTTGCCTTGTCAAAAGTTAGTGCAATTTTATGCCTTCTTAACATGTTCAAGACCAAACTGTAAATAGCCCTATTCCACAACTGTAGTAATCCATGTCAAGAACCACTCAAGAGAAATGATAATTACTTGACACTTACTGCCTTAATTAAAAAAAAAAAAGTGGTAGTGTATATAAAAATAGGAATGTTTTAATGTTTGCCAATAATTCCCATGTGATTGTCTTATTTTCTTAGTAATATTTAGTTTGAGATCTCCAGGTGCTCAAGCTACCAATAATTCATGGTTGCACTCCATTAAGTCACCAGCCAGTTGTGTGTGTGTCTTAGTGTATAGGATTATGTTTAAAGAAACCTATGCAGAGATGAAAAAGCCCTCCGGTGAGTGGAAGACTGTGCTGGGTGGAATCTTCTTCTTTGTAGGTTTGACTGGCCTTGTGGTGCTCTGGCAGCGTATCTATGGTAAGGACGACTAATCTTGTCTGAATTTCAGTGACCAAAGTTTAAAAAAAAAAAACCTACACATTTAAGTGTCCACTCCCTTGAATGTTTAAAACCTGCTTGTGCATAGAACAATTAATGCAACCTTGTAATAGGTAGTCTGAAATTTAGAACTAGTTGATTTGTAGACCATGGCACAACAGACTTGAGCTAACAGTGAATTACCCCCCCCCTCCAGTGTATCCTCATGCTCCTCATACATTTGATGAAGAGTGGGAGGCTAAGCAGGTGAAAAGGATGTTGGACATGCGAGTGAACCCAGTGCAGGGCTTCTCTGCCAAGTGGGACTATGAGAAGGGGCAGTGGAAATAAATTCAAAGGAGGTAGTTCCCACCCCCTTTTAGAATCATGGTGTCTGTCCACCCATCTATGAAAACACCATTAATAGAAGTGATTAAAACTCAGAACTTAAATAAAACTTGTGGTATCAAGTCCATTTTTCCTGCCACTGTGAGTAGCATATAATAAACTTTGTATTGGATGAATTAAGTCATGACTTAGTCTCTAGTGGTCTCAGCCCAACATGAATTCACTTCAAAATAAGCCCGTTTTCATATCCTCTCTACCATAGCCAGAAAGACACATTCAGATGTTTAATGACCCCACACGCACACACGCAGTCCTTTGTGATTGGTCTTTATTCACTTTTGATAGACATAAAAAAAACCTAAGACATAAAACATTCAATTTTGGGGATGTGTGTTTAAATAAACCAAAAGCCTTAAAAAAATAGTTTATCTTTTCAGGTGAACTTGACTAAGTACAAACACAGTGTGTAACAAAACACCTCAAAGAAATAATGGAGTTTAAGGCCATAGGAAAGAACACTATGGTGTTATAAATATTTTCAAGACATCCAAGAGGCTTTAAATATTTGCTATACTAATTGCTATTCTAAATGTAATTTAAGTTAACTAGTTTACATAGTGTCCTGCCAACATCATTTCACTCTGCCAAGCTGTTCTTGTACACCATTGCCACAGAACACAGGTCATTTATACACAAAAATATGCAAGCAGCGAATTTCTCTTCAATATGGAATGCATTCTGTTAAATTCATGTCTACAGAGCAGCTGAAGATCCCAAATCTATACCATGTTGTGTCAAGATGTAGCTTGGCATTGTTCAGCTGGGTTTGAAGTAAATATGTACCTCTTGGTTACTTGACTGATGTATATTAAGCCTATAGTTTTAGATATGCACAAAAAACTTGTTTGTAGATGAGTGGATTTCTGTTTTAGCTACCCCAGTGAGCATGTAGTTCACTAGATCTAGGATGAAAAGGGAAGCAATTTCTTACCCTAGCTCTAATGAACCTATATACACAAAAGTAGTGAGCCTGTTTGGGATTCAGCTCATACTCCTGAAAGTTTGAGTGAATTCTGATGACAAAAAGGAACCCACTTGCCAAACACCACTAACCGACAGAAAACATGTTTGACTTTTTGAACAAGTCATTTTGATACCAAATGTTAGCTTCTGGTCACTGAAAGGTGCAGAGCAGCAGTTGGCCTCACTGAGTGACAAGCAGCTCCAGCCACCATGACAGCAAAAGCAACTAAACACCGCAGTAAAGACGTAGAGATGGCAGAGAGACAGCCTGGTAGGCTCAAAGGCCAGTAAAGTGTTCACAAATTAAAACGGAATTTATAAGTGTTGCATCCCAATCATTTTAAAATTCCATGTTAATTTGTCTGCAGTTGCTACGACATACTACAGCCATCCAGACAGTGCATTGACGTACTACATAGTAGGCTAGCATGCGGTTTCAGATGTAGCCACTGATGCCAAATGTGAGTCTGCATACTCCGGCACTGCAGTAGGAATTTTGAGCCCCCCGACTGGTTTATCCAGTTTACATTCCTGCTGCATCTCCTTGAAAATGGTCCTCACCTATGGAATGAGGGAATGTACTACTAAAATCTCAATTTAAAAAAGTATAAATCTGAAAAGGTATTTTAGTTACACATACACAAGGTTTCAAATTCAGTTGTCAAAGCAGGTGTATTCATCTAACTGCTTTGTGTTGGTCAGGGTCACCATGCATCCAGAGCTTAGCTTGAAAACACCTGGGGTGATGAGGAGACACAACCTGAATGGGCTAGTCCATCACCAGGCCCCATGTATACACACTCACAGCAATTTAGCATTAACCAATGCACCCACTTTTGGGAGGTGGGAGAATAGGACTCGCGCTCCGGAATGAACCCCAAACCATGGAAATATAGGCTACGAATCATGCCATTGCAGGTTTGTTTGTTTTTTTTACCTAAATTTGTAGGATAAGCCATTTTAAAATTCCAGTTCTTCAAATTCATATGTTTAACAAGTTGAAATTGAAGGGTATGGATTGTGGCCCCACGTTTTGTTTTGTTTTTTTAAATACCTGTTTATTGTAAAACTGTACAAGGCCTCAAATTTCAGTCATGCAACAATTTCAACTAAATGTAATTCAACTTAAACTTTAATTTTCCAATAATTCAAGGCATAAAATTCAGATTTGTACCTTTATAATTGGGACTGCAGTGGCACACCTCATTCCATATGTACCTTCAACCCCTTTACAGCACCCTCATGCACAGTAGATTGTAGAGCTGTCAAATTTCAAGCACATCTGGGGAAAATGCTAGAAAGGGATGCGAAACATCTCATTTTTAAATAGCAAAATGTTTGCTGTAAATAAGCCAGGATGTACACTTACAACAGAAGCACCCACCCACTCTAACACTCACAGGAAAATCGCATTTAAGAATTACTATAAAATCACTGGCTGATAAGTTAATTATAACTAAAGCAAGCTAGACCTAGTCATCTCTTCTACAACCTGCTCCAATGTTAACTTTTTAAAGCCAAATGGGACAAACCACCACCAAAACTACACAAGACACAGTGGGCCCTTATCAAGATGCGTTTTTATCCTAGTCTATTAGATGTTCATGATGCAGTGTGGCAACAGTAAAGGAAAGAGCCAGCTCTAGCTCTCATTACAATACTCAAAATGGTGTAAAGAAAGTTGCCACAGTTTCAACCAATTTGGGTTTGACAATGAAACCCACAGAAATTTAACTTCATTGCTCCTTTACCAGAGCAGGCTCTCGCATCTCAGAGTACTTGGTCACTTAAATTGACTAGCTTTAACAAAGCCTCTGACCCTCGGCCCCATACATGCATCACACACCATTTCAGGGCATTTTTCTGGACAAATTAACCTGGGACTCAACGCAAAGCTACAGAATGGCCCAGAATTTACTTACAAAAATGACCAAGGTTAAGCAAATCTTTCCCTTCATTGCACCTTACTGGTAAAAAAGCCATGTTGTAAAGAACTCCCACAGCAGGCCAAGAAAGGACTTGAGTTGTAGTGCAAGGTTTGGAACATGTCCTGCTAGTCCATTTACAAGCCTCTGAAGGGTCAACATGAACCTAGACTCCATGAAGAACCTGTGAGGTGCTTCACTTAAACTCCGTTCTCAAATGAGATCTGTATAATTGCTATACTCATAAAAATGTGTTTATTTAAAAAGACTAAATCAGTAAGTTATTTTCACAAAGAAATAAGTGATCCATTTGGACAGTTTAACAAGTGATCCAAAAAAAAAAGAAAAAAAAGACTGACTCAGGCAACAAATCTTAGGATATTGAGCAACATCATTGTTTTGGGCCAAGTAGCAACAAGTCTCCTTTCACCAGGCTGGGACTGGGTGTATGAAGTTTATAGCTGTGCTTGGGCCACTCACACAGTCCACTGTGAAAGGAGGGTGTAAACATGAATTCTTGGCAAAGAAAACAAAAAACCCCAAAAACTTTCAGAAGATTAAAAAAGTTCCTTCATGTATATTTGAGGTGGATACTGGGTGGAGGCTGATGCTGTGTCTTCAGTAATTTTTACAGGCGTTTCTGAGCAATAAAGGACCCCACCACAGCCCCCATGAAGACCACCATCCCTGCCAGAATCCACATCTTGAATCTTTCCCGGGACCTTCTGCTCTCTGCTGCTGCATCGTTCCCATAGATCTCTGCAAAATGCTCCTGTAACCAAAAAAAAAAAAAAAGTGGTTATTCACTCCAAGAAAGACTGAATCCCAGTAAAGCCAGTTAATCTAAACATTTATTAGCAAGTATTCACAGTTGAACCATTGGAAAATTCCAGAAATGATCAAAATCTATTCTTTCCAGAAAATTCCTGCAGAGGCATACACAGCACCGTTGCTTTGTGAATGGTACAGCCAATCATATGCCTCCTTTACGGACCTGCCCATCACAGGCCTCCTTGACACACCCCTTCCTCTAAACAAGCTTGTGTGCACTTTAAAAAAAAAAAGCAAGTACTACAGAGATGCATCCACCAGAAGGCGCACACCCCTTTACACAGGATTACAGGCCCAACATCTCTTTTGGAACAATTCTATAGCAACCAGTTTTATGCAAAGTGCTGAGAGGGGATTTTAGACTTAATGCTGTAACAAGTTTCCAAAGAGAACAGCAAACATGGGTGTGTTCGACTGATCAGATCAGTAAAAAGCACATGAATTAATTCCTTGGATTAGGTCTAGTGCACACACTGCAACAGAAGAAAAAAAAAAAAGGCCTGAAACAAAAGTCTATAACCGAGGTGTTTTGATGACTACTTCATGTACTCTTCTACTCCAACACTGAAGTCCAGTATGTCAAATACAGCAAAAATATTTGGAGCATGCAACCCTGATGATTACACCACATGCTGCAGTCAAGCAGACTGATGTCATCCCCTAGCCTTTTCCTTCACCCCAGAGCCTGTCTGTGCTGGTGTAACGTCAGAGGAAAAGTGCTGAAGGACTTGACAGAAGTGAACACTGGTCTGTATGTCCCTCTACCACAAATACATGAACCCTTAGACTGGCTCATGATGTCTGATGAAAGATGTTGAATACAATTGTCCTAAAATAAAAGGCTGAAACACTTACTGAACTTTGTAATAGCAGCTTTCACCTGTATTCAATATTCACTTAAAGCTTAAGTTTTTAATACTTGGGACACTGTGTGGGCAGGGGTGTCTCTGAATGTGGTTCATCAGCTCACGGCACATTTCACCCTATTCACACATTTAAAGCTGTCCAGTTGTGACCGGATCACTGAAATAGACGTCCCAGATCTAAAAGAGTTAGACATGTGGAATCATTAAACAGCACTGATTTCTTGAATCTGATCGTCAAAAGGTAGGCATTACAACAGTTCATATAGTAGTTCCAGTGACAAAATGAACACATGAGAATTGTACAGTGAGCCATCATTGTGGAATAAACCTGATTGGGCAATGCAGGATGCTGATGCAAAGTGGAGGGTACTTGAAGAAAGTCAATTTCACACAAGTGTTAAAAATGATAGTCACTGGTCCATAGCAACAGTCTGGAGTATTCAACAAAGCCATGTCATTAGTTAATATTAAACCTGTTTGTTCTAATACATTGTTTCTATAGTAACATCTCACGCAGCGAGTGGTACAGTGGACATACCACAATCTGAAGTTTTTAAAAATCTGTTTAACAAAAGTAAAATGCAGTGACCCATTTGTTAGATTTTATGCAAGACAGTTATAATTCATTTTACAATAAAATCTGGTCCCAGTGTTTCATTCTACTTCAGGGGCACAATTAAAAATCAACTAAAAGCCACCAAATTAGTTGCCAAATAATTTAAGTTTGTGACATGCATTTTTCTACACCAACCAGGAATGCTTTGATATAATGCTTACTGGAGAGAAGCTAAAAGAAGTGCAATGGCAGCTTCAAAAATCTCCAAAGTGTGGGAGCATCACACTGAACTCTTGGGGGAGATAGAGAATTGCAATTTGTAAAGCAGACTTTTGGTGGCATGGAAGCACATTGACTCACTCATTATCTGTAGCCGCTTTATCCTGTTCTACAGGGTCGCAGGCAAGCTGGAGCCTATCCCAGCTGACTACGGGC
>JANZLB010000005.1:37602406-37614615 GCA_026167865.1 Notarius quadriscutis
GGTGTACCCCGCCTTTCGCCCATAGTCAGCTGGGATAGGCTCCAGCTTGCCTGCAACCCTGTAGAACAGGATAAAGCAGCTAGAGATAAGGAGATTAGATGTGCAAAAAAAAGTAACAAAATACAGGTGAGAAAAATAGAAAACATTTTAGTTTGAAACATACCAAAATACAAATGTAAAACATACTAAAATACAAAACTTGGTGACCACTGGCATCACTGGTGCTTGGCTGTGGGTCGTCTACGTCATCAACTGTTGCAGCGCTCGGGCTGGCAGGAGGATTTGCTCATTTCATAAACCAGGAGCTGGGGTGGAAACTATGACAGAGTGCGAGAGAGACTGCGTGTGTGCCTGGAGCTGGGGCGGAAACTGTCGTACGCAGCGAGAGGCTGGATGCTGGGCGCTGCCAAGAGCTGGGTGGAAACTGCCGTACGCTCAGCTAGGAGACACTTGCCAGTCATAACCAGACGGTCATAAAGTCAATCGGTTGCAAGTCGACGACTACCTGTAATGTTTTTATACCGACTTCATCCCAGCACTGTCAATCTATGGGTTTTGTTTATATGACAATCTTGACATGACTAACTTCCATATGATTGCTTGAGAAGGAGCAAGTGCCAGTGCTTTTCTGAAAAGGTCTGAATTTAAGGTCTTAATTTCAACTAGAAAATCACATGGAGTAGCCACACTAAAAAAAAGCTCTTAAAGATGCACCCCCAAAATACCTTCCTCTCACTGGGAATATAAAACAAAACTGCTGGCAGTTATTGAAAATGAACGCCAATCAAGAATTCAAAACCCCATCTGACAATTAGTTGAGTTTAGCCATGTTCAACATTAATGCAATTGACCATGCCAATCATGGAGCAGGACTGAAACATGATCAACTGTGCAGCCCTACAATTGTGACACCAATGAACAAACACTAAAGCAGACACACAGCAAATCCACAGCTATGTCTAGCAGGAAACTGACTGCAGGCTGAGAATAATGAAGGGTACACAAAACCCTGTGCATGTTTTCCACACTCCGTCAATGGTATGTTGGCATTACCAATCCCTACACACGAGCACAAAAATGCGTCATCTGAGAGGGAGAAACAGGAATTAGAAAGTCAGATTAAAAATGTCATGAAGCAGGCAGTGAAAGACAACTGATAATGCTGCTCATTGGTACAGCTGTCATTGTATATAATAATAATCAATCCCAAGTCAAGTGTTGGAAATCATGCTTTTTTTTGTTCAACTTTGCAAGGGGTATTTGTAAGTTAAACCAGTGACTCAAGCTCAACCTGATTAAGCTGCTCACAGAGCCCAAACATGAATGAAGTTCCATCTGTAGCTCATCAATGCGAAGTTCTTATGTCTTACCCCCATTTTAAAAAATAAATAAATAAATAAATAAATGGGCACACCCCTAGAGTTGACAGGTGCACAATCTGCCATCAACACCAAGTCAAGGCAAAAAGAAGACAGGACAGAAAATTAGAAACAAGAGCGCTTCAGGAGAGACATGAAGATGGAAGCAGACAAGAGGAAATGGTGAGAGTGAAACTGCAGTATGGCTGAGGGACAAGACAGGCCAGAGACATGGGGCTGCGGAGAGCAAAAGCAGAAAAAGGAAGAATAAACGCGAGAAAGTGAGACCACGACGCCTGATTTCTAGAGGAAGCCAGTTTGAGCAGGAATTCTGACTTAACCCTGGTCACTTGCAGGACACTCGTGCTCAAACAATCACAAGGCTCATGCACACTTGCACTTTGACAGGCCACAGCACTACACAGCCAGAAGAACTGGAGTCACATGGCATAGCCAAGCACACAGTACATGAGTCACTGTTTTCCTAATATTTACAATAACGTGAGCACATTCAGTTTTCAGTTATATGGAGGACATGATTCTCTCAATATCATGACACAATGGGCTACATTTACATCACAAGCACCTTTGCACACTTTGTTCAGATGGGATGTTGACTCATGTTCTCGCCACAAATAAACTGCTGATTTTCCCCCACCCATTTTGTTCACCAGTTCCCACCCACCAGCCAGCTCCCCTAGCTACAAGCCTGGGATTGTGTTTTAGCTGCAGGTTTTCAAACTGCTGTTTGTGCTGAATCACAGGGACACTGAGGAAAGCATCACCTGTTGTCTTCTACATGCATAAGCTCACAAATACTCGTGACTGGTTGGTGTTGCTATCATTAACAAGTGGATGCTATCCCTCCCACCCAGACAACACTGCCAATTTCAGTCCTGGTCATGGGTGGCTGTAGCATCATTGACATTCAATGAAGTACGGTGATCTGTTCCTGTCCTCTGTTTGGTCATGCAGAAACCGTATAAAGACTGAAAAGCACATGCATGTAGAGAAAGAGCTGCATCAAGTACAATCTGACCAGTCTCATTCATGTTGGATACCCAATCTAGGACTATATGAATGACTCCGGTCTGATTTTAACAGTCCTGAGAAAGTCAGGCAATATCATTTAATCCATCAATTTAAAAAAAAAAAAAAAAAAACACACACACACACACACACACACACACACACACACACACTGGGCTATTTTTGTCACTGCCATTTCCTCTGGAAGAGGTCAGTATCGGTGCACACTGACCTGCTTTTCCCTGTTAATGATGGCCAACTCAAGTCCCATGATGCTGGCTAATCAGTGCAAGTGCATTCAGAGGAAGACTTAAAGCTATGGATCACTCTTCCACAAGACTGATTCTCACTCGCACACACCCCTGTCTGTGAAACACATGCAGAGAGACACCAACCCCCCACCCCCAATTTCATTTCCTTCATTATTGAATCTCGTGAAACAAATTAAAGTCAAGCTCTCAATTACAATGGTGTGGATTACAAGAAAAAACAAACCACAAGACAAACTGGCCTGCTGAGATTGCCTTCCCCCATCCATGTTGAAATGGATCACAGCTTCACCTTCACTCCCCTGAGGTAGGTGGGGGGTGGTTTATGCTGCTCAACCTGCTTTTTTTTTTTTTTTTTAATACCCTCATCACTTTCCCCTCAGCCTATATCTCCCCTTCTATCACACACTGACATTGGTGATAAGGCAGCAGTACACAACCTTACCATCTGTTTACTGCCATTTTCACGCCATCAGCCCCCACACACACTCACTCCAATACATCTCAAACACAGCATGGCTACAACCCTGACCGGCCTTGATTTCTCAGCCAATCTTCAACAGCTCAGGGTTGTGACCTTGCATCAGTGTGGATGAAGTTGCGACAGGATTACAGGCAGCTGGTGCCCCGAGAGAAAGGAAACATTGTTCTAAATAAAACGGGGCCGGGCTGATGTTTTACGTAAAGCTCCTGTCTGGGAAGGCAGTGAGAAGGGACATGGTGTTCAGCTCTCTGTACCGCCAGTGACTACCTGTTTACAGTCTCAGCTCTTCACCTGGGCCATTGCAGGGCGTGTGCATACGTGCGTCCTGTGTCTAACTCTTTAGCCCTTAAAGCAGTTGCTACAGCCACCATTGTACATGTATATACTGTTCACCCTTAGAACATATTTACAAGGAAAAAAAAAAAAAAAAAAAAGTCTAAAGACAAGGCGTCATATCGTCATTAAGGAATATACACAGGGGCGTCATATGTCGTCATTAAGGGGTAAAGAGTTAAGGTAGTCAAGTGCACAGCACAGGTCATCTTCACACAGGCTATAACTGCTACGATAATTCAAATGGGTAATGAGGGAAACAAAAGCAGGCTCACACACATGGGATGAGCATGGATATTTGATCCAAATTCATCCACATGTAATGCAGACAAGCATGAAAAACAGCTTATCACGTTTGGGCTAGATTTTCAGACTGGGTGTACAATGCAGAGCTGTCAGTGCCAAGACAGAGTTTGAGGGCAAGGATTTTTGTTTGACTTAAAACCAAGTCAGTCATGCATTACACAACAAGGAAAGAGTGGCAAAGTTACAAGCAGAATGCCTTCATACATCTTGAGCAATTTGAACCGAGTACTACCACACTTGCTATTCAAGTTAAAAACGTACAAAAACCCCAATAAAAAGCGTTAACTTTAGCATTGACTATTCAAATATACAGGGCCACAATTCAAACTAGATGCCTTTTTGATCACTTATTCTGACAACTATAAATCGACACCATGGTATTCTGGGCCTTTTATAAGAGTTATAGAAGCATTGCGAGTTTGACAGGTTCTTAAAGACTCCACATCAGTTTGAAACAGTTACAGCTGCACACAAGAAACAGCTGTTTAACCCTTCAGCGTTCTCATTCTTGTTTATGAAAAGACCGACAAACTAAACGCATTCCCCCCCCAAAAAAAATGTAAATGTTAAAGCAGCAATGGGGTTAAAAAGGGCAACACAGGTGCATGCTGCTTTCATACTCAAATGGAAAATACGGAGAATACAGATTATGGTGTGCAGACAGTAAGTTGTGGCATCGACAGCTCTGTGGAGGAAAATCAGAGGAGCTGAAGTAGGAAAACGGGGAATCTACAACAATGCACGTGTTGCATGTCCGCTCTGCAACATGTTTAGCCACGCGAGAGAAAAATAGGTGGAGACTGGGATGGGGGAGCAAAAGAGATGGGGACAGGGACAGCAAGAGAAACAAAGAAAAGGATGAGAAAGTGAAAGTGATGCAGAGTAGAGAATTTCAGCAGGTAAAGGCAGGGAGTGATTGCTCCACAAAGCATGCCCTTTCACAAATATCTTGCACATAATGCCCTGTTCATCTGATACAGAAGGAGAGGACAACCCCTTTTCCACAAACGGGGGAACAGGTTCTGTTCTGCACACCACATTTTGAACTGTTCAGAGCATTTTGACCAAAAATGAATTGGCTCAGAAAAGTTGGTTCCCAGCTGGAATTGAAATCTCGTTTGTTTCTCCAGCACAAATGTCACATCAGTGGGTGTCATTAGCTTGGAGAATGAGTGCAGCAACAGAGAATGGAACAAAAGGATACATCTTCAGGGAAATAAAAGCTTGCAGGTAATCCATGTGCTCCAACCGTTGTGTACCACCCTCGGTTCACAACGCAGCCTTGATTACAGCAAGCCTGCTCAATACTGGTGAAAATGTGGTTCACTCGCTGGCACCAAGGCTCAAAGAACCCTGAACTGAATCAGTTCAAGAGCAGTCAGAAAGGGTTTTTTTTTTTTTTGGGGGGGGGGTGCAGTGTAAGAGAACTATGACTTTAAACATAATCAGGAGATATACCTCATTATTGGGACAGTAATTAAAAGATGAACAGCCCTTATTTCAGTGCATCCCTGCTTGACTGGTGTGCATGCATGTGTGCGTTTAATTAAGGACACAGGCAGTGCATTGGGGGGGGAGTGGCCTGGCCAGGATGACTGCAATGACACTAGGGTGAAGAACCCTGTTTGAACATTGTGCTAATGAGGGCTTTAGAGGAACTGCCACACGACATGCCTCACATTCTCCCACACGCTCTATGAAGGAGAAATAAAGGACAAAACCTCCAGAGTGTAATGCAGTCTTCCCCCACCCATCTCTCTCGGATTCCCCCGCGCTCTACTCATTCTCACTCACAGGTTGAAGATGTGATCTTGGCCTGCCTGAAAAGATAATTACTCAAATCACACTTATTCAACAATCCCATCCCCTGAGCAAGTCACCTCAGCAACACGCGCTTAACAAGAGCCTCACAATATTAGTACAGCCGCCTGCCATCTCTGCTCAGATTTGCGCAGACACCATCGCCACCTGCTCTCTTAACTGTGCCACTTTAATTCCATCGACTCCCCATAAAACTAATTAAGAGCTGGGACAGAGGGAGCTGGAGAACTGGACACAGAAAATCATGTGAACAATGCTACAACCATACAGCATGAGACTGTGCATATTCTGCGAGGGAAAGAGGGGGGAGGGAAAAAGCAAGCACACACACAACCACCCAAGTGTACAGATATACTCAGGTACTGAGACACACCTGCAGCCAACAGCTGTCAACAACTTCCCCATCACCGTGCATATGCATGTGAGCAAGACGCCATATCAGCATGCCAACAACGAGCCAGAGAAAGCGTGCACATTTTGATGTGAGGAGCTGCATGCTGGCGTTATTACAGTAATTCAGCCCTGAATTCAAGATGACTACATGCTGAAGTGTGCAGTGCTTTTTAGGGGACAGCTTATCCTTTTCAGGCAGAGATGCACTTTACTAGAACTGACTTTAGTGCATGGGAAAAAAAAAAAAAATAGGGGGCTATAGTATAGTACTAGAGTAGTTGATCAATTCCACCCATTAGCCAAATCTGAACAGCAATTAACTGAAGGCCTGCTGTTAACAGGGAACCATTGTGTGAGTGTCAAACATTGAGCACATCTCCGAGGGTAGCTGGCCTACATTCAGTATGTTCGTGCACCATATTTGTGCTTGTCTCCTTGGCAGACCTTTCATTTACCACAAAGGAAGTGACATCAGAAACACATGCCTGCTTCCTTTCGTGTAAGCAAAAAGCAGTTTTGTTAAAACCCACAGGATGACTTCATTCAGCACTGAAGTCACTCCGAGTAAATGGGGTGAATTCCTTGGCAAAAGGAATCTTTGATGCCCATCAAAAAAAAAAAAACCTGGGCAAGATTTTGGCTAGATCTGAGAATAAATTTATTTTTAGGTCTTGACTCCAGTTCAGCTCATGATTTGCATGTCGAGTGTTCAACCATTCTCAGTAACAATGTCCTATGAGGCATCAAGTTAGGACATTTTACAACATCAGAGCAGTAACCTAGCCTAACAATAAGCAATACCGGACAATGTGCAATATCTTTCCTGCTCCACACACACCCTAACTCCACTCCCCCCTCTCCTCTTCCCCATATACAAATAAAAAAAAAAAAGTAAATACTTAATTTATCTAGAAGTTCTCCATTTCTTTTCTGTTTTTCTGTAATGATGCTGCGGGAATCTTAATTTCCCTGCAGGAACCCTCCCAAAGGGATCAATAAAGTTCTCTTATCTAAAGAAGCACTTCATATAATCTGAGACTTCAGAAATTCAACTAAGTCTCAAACAGCGCCAGCAATACCAATTAACCAGTCAGAGGGCACAATACAACAGCACCCAATCAAAGGGGAAAAAAATATATATATATATCAAAACATTGCCCATCAGACAGGGCCTTCCATAACATATCCCCAGTGGAACATCCAGTCATCTGGTTCTCACCACAAAGAAAACTGCTTTTTTTTTTAAAAGAAAAAAAAAAAACACCACACAACCCCACATCTACACAGGCTCTCACTGCTTTTAATCTAGTGCCTAGTTGACCAAAGAAGCAAAAGACAAAATGCAAAAACAATGAATACCAGCAGGGAAAACACAGCATCAAGGGGACCGTCCCCCACCAGCCACCATATGTAGCTTACACATGAGGCTTGCTGCTCTGCTCTTTCCCTTGTTCAGTCTCGATTCAGCTGAAAAGCAGCAGGGATGATCAATGCTTGGCTAACCACTGCATTGTCTCTACTTTTCACCATTACATGCCATTTAAAATTCCCCACCCAGACCCACACCAAGAACAGCCCTCATCTTGACCCAAGGGGGCAGCAAATGCAAAACACGTTTACACAAGCACTGGTGCCAACTGCAGAACATTAGTAATCTGATTTTGCCTTCTTTTAAAATCCTTAAACAGGCAATCAGGAGTGCTGAGCACAGAACACCGCCAAGAAACCACCCCCCAAGATAAACAGCATCAAATCCATCGTAGTGGAGTACAATAAATCACACCAGAATAATACACATTTTAAACTGAATGACAAAAGTATAATGGTGACAACTCATTAGAAGTCTTTATTAAGCTTACCCATCCTCCTTGCTCTTGGATCCAAGGCTGGATGTGGTTGTCCAGGTAGACTGTCATCCATTCCGCGATACGCGCCACCAGCGGACTCATCTCCTTTTCCACACACTCAACGCAGAGTGCACCTCCAAAGACGAACAAGCCCACGATACGGCCCCAGTTGACGCCATCACGGAACACCTCGTCCATCACGCTCTCAAAGCTCTGGTACACTGTGACTGGAGTGATATGCAATTGTGACGACAGGTCGCTAAAAGCACGTGCATAGCGCAGCTCAAACTCGTTCGCGGAGTCACGCAGCGCTTCCTTTATTGCCTCCAGACTTGCACCACCATTCACCTGCCTCTGAGGGGACAAAGTTGGTGATCGTGGCGGAGTCCCTGCTGAACCAGTCCCATTTACGGCACCATTAACAACTGCTGTTGGTGTCTCCATTTCCGCCACTCCCTCTGCATTCTCTTCCTCCACCTGACCTCCTTCAGTCCCATTTGCATCTTCTGTGAGCCCAATGTGGTTGCAAGGGTAGTTTCTCTGGGAAAGCTTGTGCTTGATGTAGTCCACAACCAGTTCTCTGTTGTAAGACATAATGAAGTGCAATATGTCGTTTCTGATGCTGAATACCAATCCCACTTGCTTGCAAGTCTCTGGAGAGGAAAAAAAAAAAAAAAGGAAAAAACATTACTTGCATCTCTACTCAGACTTGTACCAATGCTGGCTCTCATTACAGATCTTCAACTCAGGTCGATTCCCTCCGCTTCTTATCAGGTGTAAACATACAATCAAGGATCATACAAGGGCTTGGACAATGTTCAGAAAACAGTGAAATATTAGAACACTCAGACACAAACATGCACTCTAAACAGGAGCAAGAGGTCAGAATTAGTTTTAAAACAAAGGCTAAGGACTACTGTACAACTGGGGAGTAAGGAAAAAAAAAAAAAAAAAAACTTGTAGTACTTGATTACTTTGTCTGAGGCTTTGCTTAAAAAAAAAAAAAAAAGTCAATACAACAGTTGAGCCGTGACAGAAAAACCAAGTTTAATGGTTAAAAAGGACTGGGAAATGAAACAATTGCTACAAACATGTCTTAATATCAAATTGTTTACTTATTGCATGGACCGACACATCAATACAGCAATACTCAGGAAAGGCTTATTGTGACTGACAAGCCGCTTATTCAGAAATGCTTAGTGATTATCAAATTGATCATGTTCTACCTTGTACCCCTAAGCTTCTGTAAACAAGCCTTTATTTCTAACCCCAGTGACTAATTTGGTTGTCCAGAGTAGCAGATGGTGTCTCTTATCTGGCCCTGATGAACAAAAATAAATAAATAAATAAATAAAAACCCCACAACTCTTCCTCCTTACCTAGACCAGCAGGATGTTTCAATATCCACTTAGAATAAAGGAGTTCTTCCAAGCTGGACAAAAAAAAAAAAAAAAAAAAAAGAGCTGTAGTAAATAAAGTAAGGAGCGTCTTGTATGTACACGTTCACAATGCGTTTAGAGTTTAATAAATCCAACAGAACAGAATCTATTGCTCAGAACGTTCACACGTGAAAGGAATCGGCTTTGGTGGGCGGGGCTTAAGGGTTTTAAAAAAAACACGTTAATTTAAAAATAAATAAATCCTGTATATATTTGAAAGACAAGCATAACGTACTAAAGGCATGTGGACAAAAGCAGAGTGACGGACAGTCTGTAGAAAGCGTGTTGTATTGCAGCGTTTCCTCTGCTTTAAATTCACAAGTCACTGAGAAAAGCCTTAACAATGGACAGCAATGAAAACAGCGCACTAGTGCGTGAACTCCGACTTGAAGCCTGAGCACGCAGCAGCGCACGTGGTAAAGCGGAGCAGCTCACTTACTACTTCATTAATCCACTGTTTAGATAGAAATCAGCACCCAAACAAGTCACTCCTGTTATGGATTTTTTTAATTAAAAACAAGACAGTAGCTTCGGCGTTGCTAAATTACTGATTAATGAACATATGCTCAGAGCTACAATGTCAACACGAGACTCATGCAGGAAGAATGCGTGCCCCAAAGAAACCAGCTAAAACATTAATAAAAAAAAAAACCTCGAGAACTCAAAAGCCTAAACCGAGCAGCTTAGACATTAACTGAAACACTGGCCACCAATAACACAGGCGCTCTTCCACTTTGGACATTGTACATCAACTCGCATTATCTCTACTGTAAACAACACACATGACAACCTGCTGAAGCACCAAGTTAATGAAAAAACCCTGCTTACCAACACGGAAAGCTGCTTCGCTCTTCACACGAGCTCTGAACGCACTAACCTCAAGGCTGGTTTGTCGTACAAGTGCAGAAGTTCCAATTTAGAACAGATGTGTTCTAGAATCTACTTCAGAGTGTCAGAAAATAAAGCAGAATGAACAGGAATCTTCTAGCCCCGCCCACAGTTCCCACGCGACGCAGCCGGCCCGCCCACATCGCAATTACCGTAACTATAGGAACCGTCTAGTACAGCACCCATTTATAAATATATATCATACACACATATATACGAGAGAGCCGTTATAGGAAGCTATTTAAAGAGGTTGATAGTTTTCATTATGAAATTGACCACACAGTCTTATGTAGGTAATTAACAGCTACAATTAAATCTTATAATTATTAGGCTAAATAATTAACCGAGCTATCAGGTATCAAGAGCATTACAAGGCAGCTAGTTAGCTTAGCTACAGTGCTACAGCAACTTAGTACTACCTCCAAATGAGGGTTATTTGAACACATTCCGGTTCAAACTATAATGTTTGAACCTGACTCAACAACCGCGCTCTAGGACAGGCTGTTTATTTACTACGGAATATATGTAAATAAACAACGACGGTCCTATATAACAAACACATTTATAAAGCAATTAACAACAGAAACCGTCAGGCCCAAGTAATTTGGTTTTCAGCCAATAGTCCTTTTCCTGGTCAGCCCTAGCCGAGCTAACTACGTCAGTCCTGGGCTACCACAGCCGACTCAGCTCGTTAGCTAGCAGCCCTGACGTTAGCGTACAGAATCGGCTCAGCATTCACAAGTCAAAGAACACACAGATACGACTACAACGCAAACTACTTACTCAAATAATTAAAAGCGTTACATCTCGCGTTCCCACACGACCAAAATATCAAGCAAGACTCCAGTTAATGTCCGACTGCAAAGCCGACATTTCTTGCTCAACCTACATGGAACCTCCACCGCAGCTTGGCAAAGCTACGCTAAGTCTCTAAGTACCTGCTTGCCTCTGAGAGAGGACGATTTATCCTTTCCACACCCCTATTGTGACAAATCCCACCTCCTATACGAGCGTGTCAAACGTCTTCAAAGTGGTGACGATTAAAAAAAATGACCAATCGCCTTAGAGCAGGAAACATGTATGTGGGCGGGGAATAAAAAAAAATAATCCAAGACAGACAACGTCTGCGCATGCGCATGCATTCCACTTTCTCTCACATTACACTGCGGCAGGTGATGTTGGTGTTTAGGTTAGACTAGGTTCTCCCAAGACGACTATTCGAGTACGAGTTTTATTATTCATAAATGATGATGACTTTTCTTGAGTGTGACCTGATTGTGTACAATCAGCCGAATCAGTTGCGCTCACCTGTGAGCAACTTCAGTGTGACACTGCTAAACGGTTCCAGTCACGCTTCCTGTGGGCATTTTCCCGTGACTGGAAATAAACCAGTATAACTCTCAAAAGGTATAGGTGGTTAAATATTATTCTGACAGTTCTGAGAGTCAAAGCTCGCTTTAATAAAGGTTAGAAGAAAGCACCATGGTAATATTTATTACCCTACAATGGTATTTTAGCTCTGTGGTGCATTTAGTTCATTTTCACCACAGTTATTTAAGAGTTAAAAACACACAAAACCAGGGCCCCAATTTACACTACAGGTATAAATAGAATCTAACAATTAAAATAAAGCACAAAGGCAAATATGTACTATCATTTATTGATTAGAATTTTTTTTGCACTGTAGATCTGGAGCCTGTTCTGGGAAAGATGTAGGAATACACCCTGAATGGAATGCCAACCCATCCCAGGGCAGCATGCATACACACATTTACTGAACACGTACTCATTCACACCTAGACGCAATTTAGAGTCACCAATCCACTGAACCAGCATGTTTTTTGGAAGGAATCTGAAGAACCCAAAGAAAACGCACATGGACAACATGCAAAACTGCACCCAAGCTCAGGGTTGGAACTATAAGTTAGGAGTGCTACCTTCTGTGCCACCATGCTGCCTGACTTTAGTTGTCTCATCTCATCTCATCTCATCATCTCTAGCCGCTTTATCCTGTTCTACAGGGTCGCAGGCAAGCTGGAGCC
>JANZLB010000005.1:37764927-37777164 GCA_026167865.1 Notarius quadriscutis
CTCCTGAAATGTTTTCTTTTATTTCTTCTTCCTCAGGGTAGTAAAACTCACTTTCGCTGTGAAGACTGTCGTTATCGTTATCCATGATGTAAAATTAATGCTATTCTCCTGAGAAATGCTGGCAAAAATTTATAAGATTTTGATAAAAATCTTATAAATAAATCTTATAAAAAAGATAAATGTTGACAAAAATTGCTATTATGTTTGTTGTTGTGAATGAGCGAGTCGCCAGAGGTCCGTAACCGGGTCCGTACCATAGGATACAGACCTGCTTGCCAGCCAATCAGAGCGCAGGATTTGATGGAACCCGGACCGCGAAAAAAATAAATGTTTTTATTCCATGGAAAAAGTGGCCTGTATGTATAATAATAAAATGTGTTGTGTCTTCCGGCTGATATGTACACATGCATTTTTTTAAGTAACGGTATTTCTAAATCCTATACTGATTATCTTCAGGATTATAGACTTATAAAAAGTAATGTGTAAGTATGTGAAGTTTCAAAAGATATTATTTCAAAGGGACCTTTCATCCAGTGACATATAGGAAGCCATTTTTTTTTCAGCATCAGCACACACTCTGTCACACTAATGGATGTGAAGAAGGCCACATCCCCTGCGCTTACAAGTCACTGAAAAGCTCATCACGTCCTGACACTTCCTCATGTCCAAATTCTCTCTGGGCTGGTGTAAATATAACTTGTCTGATATAAATAAATTGAGATTATGATGACATGGGAAGAGATACTTGCTCTTCTAAATGGCACTGAGTGTAAGGTCAGTACTGTAGTCTGGGTATCTTTACATATATTTTCAGTCATTTTACATATTTATCACAAAATTAGCTCTGGTAAAAGCATTGTCGGTACTTTCTTGAATGATATAGTGAGATAAGCTAAAAACTAATTAATTTATTTTTTGGTATTAGAAATGCATGTCTATTAGCAGCCATGGTAAATTATATATCAATCATGATAATAAAGACAAATGAGTGCATTGAGCCTATTTATACAGTTAAATGTGCGTAAGTTGGAACAAAGCCACCTAGAGGCTTGAATACTTTTTCACGACTCCCTTTAGACACACTGGGCCGAGTTACTGAAGAGGAAGAGAGCTGAAGGCTCCTGAACAACGCTTCTCTCAACACCACACAGGAAGTTCGAGCAGCTCAGAATGACTCTGACGTCAATCAGGGATTCTCTCTGAGCCGGCATGCCATGAGTACCTCCCCAGAGTGCCAGGGGCCGATGCCAGCGGGACAGGAAACTGGCAAAGGTGGAGCGGCTCTACCCTCCACGTGACATTCACGCACTATTAAAGTGCTCAAGGACGGTGAGGTGCCTGCCTCCCACGCCCTTACATCCTGTCTGCAAATGACACTTCCTCTTCCTCGTTTTCATGCCACAAACTGTTTACAATGGAAAAATAGAAACAGGAGAGACTTTTTTTTAATAGTGTTAATAGTTATGGGACCTTTTAGTACATAGAGTCTTTAATGAATAATTCAGCAAGCTGAACTGAGCTGAATATAAAATTGCTTAATACATTATTATTATTATCTCATCTCATCTCATTATCTCTAGCTGCTTTATCCTGTTCTACAGGGTCGCAGGCAAGCTGGAGCCTATCCCACCTGACTATGGGCGTATTATTATTATTATTATTAAAAACAGATGTTTTTTTTTTTTGTCCCTTTCTCCATCAGACCAGCAGGACAAAGCAGCACCTGTTGCATTCTAACTCCAGGGAATCGGAACACAGCAGCATCTCAAACACCAGGCACGAGCACAGCATCCTCCTATTTCACTTTTAACTCACTACATATCCATAGAATTGTACAGAAAGCAAACAGAACGGAAACACACAAAATCACCAGCACCTGTATGTGCATCACAGTCTTACCTTATGGTCAGAAAATACTGCATTATTGATAACTTCGCTCTCTCCTGCTGCCTTTCTGCAACAATGTCATCTATACTGTCTCCTCAACTTCGCAGGAAAATGACATATGCGCTTGACATGAAGTGGCCCTGAAGTCTCCTTCCTTTGTGGCCTTGCATGACCTCCTGTGCTAGACCAGGGAGCTCCAACACTGAACACACACACACACGCTCCTGGATGAGAGGAAGGGGAGTGGGCTTGTGAACACTGAACACACACACACACACGCTCCTGGATGAGAGGAAGGGGAGTGAGCTTGGTAGAGAATATTGCTACGTAACTATTGGATAAGAGCAGGGCTAATATATACACCAGCCAATCTTCTTCTTTGTCCAGCACTATTGCCAGGTCGGGGTCCATATGGACCCTACTGATCCATTGGAGCATAGTTTTATGCCAGATGCCCTTCCTACTACAACCCTCCTACTTCTGGGCTTGGGAAACAACCACACACACCTATGGGCAATTTCAAAGCAATCAAAGTCCTTCCCATGCCATGTGGCACACAGGGCGTAGGGCTACAGATCTCCATTTCTGTAGCCCTCAGCCTCTCACCGATTACATAGCTAGGGTTACAGTGGGGGGCTAGTCCTCGGGTAACCGCGAAAGTTTGACTCCTCACTCACATCTGTATTACAGCGTGCCTTGCCAGATGGCAGTAGGTACCATTTTTATGATGGTATGACCCAACCGTGAGTAGAACTCGCGATCTCTCGATCGAGAGGCGGACATGCTAACCACTAGGCCAACTCACGGTTATGGGCAATTTAGAGTAGTCAAATAACCTAACCTGCATGGGGGAATCGGAGCACCCAGAGGAAACCCACACAGACATGGGGAGAACATGCAAACTCCACACAGAAAGGCCCTCATTGGCCACTGGGTTTGAACCCAAAACCCTTCTTGCTGTGAGATGACAGTGCTAACCACTGTACCGCCGTGCCACCCAGACACATCAGTCAATATAATATACCAATCCCACCCCCCAACCCAGTTAACTGTCCAGCAGCAGATATCCTAATGATCTGAACAATACAATTTATTGTAATACAATTTTACCATTTATTTTTTCATAAATATGCCCTACCCAACAAAATCATGGAAAGCTCAGGTTTCTTGTGGTTGCTGATTATTTTGTAGTGGGTTGTAATGCTTATTAGTGTAATTTTGTGCTTTCCATATATTAATGTCATTCATTCATTCCTCTTCAGATCTGCTTTAGCCTGGTCAGGTTTGCACTGGAGCCAAAGTCTATCTCAGAAACATTGGGTGTGAAGTAGGAAAGCATCCCTGATAGGTTGCCAGTCCATTGCAGGCCATCATGCACATACATACATTCTTTCACACCTTGGAGCAATTTATAACCAATCCACATTGAAAATGTAATCTTAAATAACATAGCTTTAACCCTAATTTATGATGTAGTATCTAGCAATGACCATTTTAAGAGTGATGGGTGACAACAGCAATGGAATGGTACCCTGTCTCTCGCCCAAAGTTCACTCGGATTAGCTCCAGCTTCCCCTGTAACCCTGATGGATAAACTGTATAAATAATGAATGGATATAGAGTACAAAATTCTTAGGCATCTTATTTTTGTAGTGCAAATTTTGTTTTAGATTTTAATTTTATGACTTCTACATTGTCAAGCAAGTACAGAAACATTTTAGATTCCAAACATTAGTTTTTCAGCACAAAATTAAATGTTATACCAAATAAATGTTTGTGTGTCAGTAAAGAAATCAACTTACTACATAAGAGACATCTTTCAGGACCCCCCTCCTCCAAAAAAAAAAAAAGCATCATGAAGGCCACTGGGTTTTGCTGCAAAAATAAGAAATAAGTGTGACAGTCAAAGCGTCCAGAAGAACTGTGACTGGTTCTGAAAGATGCTCAGTAAAACTTACAGCTCATTTCCTTATAAAACTGCACTCAGCATACCTGAGACTATGGTTTGTTTTTTAAAGTAAATTGTCATCACATCAAATATTGACTTTGTTTGATTTATTATAATTTACTGCTCTTTATAGTGATTTTTTTAAAATGTAGAACATTTAATTTCACTAAAACAGTAGTAGTTTCAGGTACAATTTGTGTTATAAGGAAATTAGCTGTAAGTTTGACTGAGCATCTTGCAGAAGCGGCCACAATTCTTCTAGAGTTTGACGAGCATATTTTTGCTTCTTATTTTTGCAGCAAACCCCAGCAGCCTTCATGATATTTTTGTTTTTGTCTGAAAAATGTCTATGTCATATGCTGCTTTGTTTACTGACATCTCTCTCTCTCTCTCTCTCTCTCTCTCTCAAGTGGTCTGCCCTTTGGCAGGTCCTGTACATGAGTATAGTCGCCATTGTTGCCTATTCTGGGCCATCCTCTTTACTGAGTGGAAGCTCCTCTCTTTCCTGATATCATCCAGCATCATGATTCTTCTTCTCCCTCTCAGTCGCTTCCTCTCAATTTTACCTTCAATCACATCAATTAACAACCCTTCTCCTCTCATAACGTCCAATCCATTTTGCTTTTCTCTTCCAGATGGTATTCATTAGCATCCTCTTCTCTCCAACTCTTCTAAGCACCTCTTCATTACTAATCTTCTCTGTCCAACTGATCATCTCCATACGTCTCCAAAACCACATCTCCCAGCTTTCCAGTCTCTTCCCGTCAGTCTTCATTGTCCAAGTTTCTGAGCCATACAGGAGCACACTCCAAACCAGACTCTTGACTAGTTTCTTCTTCAATCTCCTGTTCAGTCCTTTTGTGAACAGCATTTTGTGTTTGTTGAAAGCGTCTTTTGCCATGGCAATTCTTGTTCTTATTTCTTTTTCACTTTTCCATCCTCTATTATTAGGCTTCCCAGGTACTTAAATTGGTAGACTTGTTCCAATTTAGCTCCATTGATGGCAATATGGAGTCTGTGTTGGTTGTTCCTTCCAATTTTTATTACAATAAATGCCATAAATATCTTTGTTAAAATGAGTAAACCAAAACAATGATAATAGCTTCAGTGAACATAGTCTGTTGTTTTGCTTCCTGTATTTCATTTACTGCAGTGACCTACCTTTTTTCTACTGATACACCATTTCACCGGTCACTGCCGAGTTTCCCAAAAGCATCGTAGTGCAAAGATCATTGTTAAATGGTAGAGCGAGCAGCACAATGAATGCACGCTCTCCTAGTTAAGAGGCTTTTGGGAAAACCAGCCCACATCCCTACATTTAATCATAATCATAGCCCACATGCATGTGTAATAGAATATGCAACTGTGGTGTACATAGAATAAAATCCTCCACTTTACCTAGTTTGCAGGGGAGAACTGTCAGTTGTGCACAGACATTGTTTTTCTTCAGTATCATACACACGCATTTCATAGACAGGGCCACATTGTTGTTTATGAAAATGTAAAAGCACACAGGATTGCAACAGAGTTTTATTTTTGGACGAGTTGCAATGTAAGGAAGAAAACACAATATCACACAAAGGAATTGCTCTTTCTTTTTCAATTTTTCTGAATTGTTTCTGATAAGACATTGAAAATGAAATGTCAAATGGACTTAGATTTTATATTTTGGCAGCCATTATGCAAAAATGCAAATGCATGTTTTGCAATTGAATTTGAATAATGACTCAAATTATGCAGCACATTAATAAGGGCGATGCAACTGCAGATGCATGTTTGAATTAGCATTCTGTAATTAGCACTTGAATGAAGTCTGGAAATGCTGTCATAGTGATGGACAATTGATTATATAAATTTAAAAGGGTTGTTGTTTTTTTGTAGCAGAAAGGGTTCAAATTAGAACCTCTATATGGAGTAAGATTCCGTTTGTGTACTTTTAAGCAGTGTCTATTACAAAATTCAGGCTTTAGCCTTTAAATAACTAGCACACTTTTCATGATTAAGAGGTTTGAATGGAGTCTAAAAATTAAGCCCTTAACTATTCAAAGAACCCATGAGGAATCTTTGTATATGTACACATAAAGGAATATACTTTGTCTTTATGATAGCAGGGAATGATGAGCAACAAAGAACACATTCAAGTTTTTGGTGTTTTTATTTGAAAATGTTCAACAAACACTAACAGCCATCTTCTTTCTCACTTCCAGCGTAAACATCAAGCAATGTACAATGAGTTTTTGAGGAAAAAAGATGTCAAAAGAGAAGCCTATTCTTCTGCGGCGGTGCAGTCCTACACACCCATAAGCGGGGCCAGTCGAATAGCTTCTCACAGTGCGGCAGGAACAACCAAATTTGACCGGAGTGATCCACGACAGTCCCTCATTTCTGAAACAATTGCCAAGATGATCATCCGTGACCTGCAACCTGTGCAAATTGTAGAGAATGAGGGCTTCTGTGAGCTACTTAAGCTCCTTGAGCCTCGTTATGTCCCAGAGCCGAGCCATTACATACAACAGCAGCTTCTCCCGGCTTACAGCTACCAAGTACAGCTAGCGACCAAGCTGGCTCTCTCAGGAGTCGAGTCCTGCAGTATCACCCTGGACCTGTGTAGGAGCAATTCTGTGTCTGTCAACAACTGTTCTGGCTACCTGGGAGTGACATGCCATTTCATAACCCCAGACTGGCAGATCAAATCCACGCTGTTATCATGTATTCCTCTCCAAAATGTTAGGGACACTCAGCGCATGCTCACAGAGTTTGATGAGATCTGTCATGTTCATGATATCTCCGGTAAGGTGTTTCGCATTGTTGTTGATCCCTCCCCTTGTGAAAGCCGATCTACCTTCCGCCTGCCTGGTTTTTATCTCCATGATAATGGTGGTGTGGAAGATGAGGAGGAAGATTGTAGCGACGAAGAAATTCGTGCAGGCGAAGGTAAGGATACTGTTAGTGGAGAAGAAGAGCAGAATTCTTTAAATCAGTGCCTGGGTCAGTGTAGGATAGACTGCTTTGCCCATTCGTTGAGTCAGTGCATACGAGAAGGGATCTGTTCTTCCTCTCAGCTATCCATAACTCTCACTAAAGTGGCTTGCTTTTACAACTATGTTGTTGCTACAGTGAGTCCTGAAAAACTTAGCAAAGTGTTTGGTCCTGGCAGAGTAGGAAATGGACAGTGTCCATCAGCTTTGGACGGGCACTGGAACACCCAACTAAAGACAATGAGACAAATGCTTGAATCCTTGGATTTTTTGGAGGACATTGTGGACAGAAATGACTTGGCTCTCAACAGTGTTGAAAAAGCAACACTGCAAGAACTGGTTGAGATCTTGGAACCTTTTGAGGAAGCTACAGATATGGTCCAGGGAGACAAACATGTGTCTATCAGTCTTGCTCTCCCCAGCGTCCTGGGCCTACGTAAGCATCTGGCAGAAGTTGTGACACATCAGTGTGCAGGACTGGTAACAGGATTGACTTATGCACTGGACCAGAAATTAGCTGGCATCCTGGAGGATCCTCTATTTGTGACAGCCACTACCCTGGACCCTCAGTTCAAGCTTTCTTGGAGCAGTGACCGGGACTGGCACAAGCAGGTTCTCCTGGAAGAGATGGGAAAGCACACCCAGGCTGTGAGTCCACCAGAGCCCAATTCAGATGCTCAGCCATCCCCATCTAAACGCAGCAGACTATTCTCTTTCATCAAAGAAAGGCCATCCACACAGGCCAAAAGTATGGAACAGGAGCTGGCTGCATACCTGCATGAGGAGCCCACAGATGAAGATCCCCTGCAGTACTGGAAGCGCAAGTCTATTGATTTTCCTTTACTTTCACTAGTGGCCAAGAAAGTGTTTACAGTGCCAGCTACAAGAACAGCAGTGGAAAGGATATTCTGCTTTGTGGGCAAAACCGTAAGACCCAAACACTGCCGACTCCTTCCAAAAAACCTAGATACACTGATTTATTTGAAGGCCAACTACAGCATATTGTGGTCTTAACTGCTTTAAAAAGGCGTATTTATAGGACACTGGCAGAAGCTTTAGAGTACATGGATTTTTTTTTTTTTAATCAAAGGATGCCTCAAACCCTGACTCTACCCCAAATTAACTGCAGAATCACCCAAAGTAACGTTAACTCCTTTAGTCTGTATACAGGTACTGAGACATTTACTGAATCAATCAAATAGCATGTTTTATACATGTAACCCCTTGTTATTTCTGCTTGGCTTTTACATGAATTGTATTTATGTTTACATTTCTTTCATTTATCAGATTCTCACGCAGAGTAATCCATGCATGGAGCTGAGCAGTTAAGGAATGTGAACTTAATCAGGGACACAACAGTGGCCCTCTTGCAGTCCTGAAAGTGAACACTTGCTAGTTCAGAACCTTAGCTGACCTATGACTACCCCTGCTATCAAATCCAAATAATTGATTGAACTTGACAACAATAATAAAGTTCCTCCTTGATACAATTGATTCTTAATAGACATGAAAACCCAGAATCTGGGCTCCCATGTGGTACAGTATTAAAGTGTTTGTCCTATCATCAGGACATAATGAGTTTGAATTCTGACCGTGCCATAGCTATATGTGGTGAAGTTGGGGAGGAAATGGAAAAAAATAAAGAAAATATAAAATCTGGTTTCCAAAGACATAACCTAGTTCTTAAAGCTCTAAAATGTCTTCAATTTCACATAATTTATCACCTATGGCTTAAGATGCTGTCGCATTGTTGCAGATTGTTTTTCAAACAGTGGAATATTGATGGACGTAAAAATGGCGACTCACTACTTGGCGCAGAGGCTTCTGGGAAGGGTGCGACGGTCCCTTTAATCTAATTCATGCTGGATGTCTGTCACAAACAGCAGTTATGGTTTATACTTGATGGGTCCATGTGGCCAAATATACAACATTGACAGAAATGCTCCTGTGTGAGGACTCCATGCTGCTGTTGATGTTGTGCAGTGTTAACATGAACAGGACAGAGCAAAAATAGACTTTTGAAACATTCTGGTGGTGTTATCATTCATCCATGAGAGAACAATAAGATTACATCTATATGGTGCATTGACATTGCATAAAAAGTTATACTTTCCTGTCTCTCACTTCCCTTTTCTCTGTTTTTCCTCATAAAAGTAACATACAGTACAACTCAATTAATTCCTTGATGCAGTCCATAACTACATTATCATGGTCAGACTCGTGATGGACCCAGAGCCTGTCCTGGGAACACAGGGCACAAGGTGGGAATATATCTTGGGTGGGATGCCACAGCTATCCGTGGCCAGGAGCCAAGGTAGCAAAACTGACCATGTTGCCTGGGCATATTCTCTCTTTTGTTAATCACAGCGACACTAGCCAATTGTTAGTAGATTTAGCACTTTCCTTACTGCCATAGAGCAAGTATATGGCAACATGCTTTTCAGATTCATACACTAATTAGGAAATGCTCATTCAAACATGTGTGCACAATTTAAGACGTAATTCAGATTCATTTGCAAAACATATTTTAAGAACAATGTACACTGGCTGCCAAAATTCAAATGCAAAGCTCATTTGACATTTCATTTTTAGTATTTAACAAGGTGTGGTGCCACCTTATTAAAAACACAGTACTCTCTGTTTGCACTTTTGGTGAGGACACATCACTTGAAACTGAATTTTTCATGTTTCAGGCTAAAGTGATCCTTGACTGACTGAGAGTATGTGACTGTCATGAAAAATATTAATGAAGTTGTCTGTAGGCGTTGGGTGGAAAAATGCCGGGGCATCCAGAGGACCAGGATGCTCGCTCACGTGCACACACACGCATTTCATTTTCATATCTGCTTTATCCTGGTCAGGGTCATGGTAGATTCATAGCCTATCCCAGAAACAGTGGGTGTAAAGCCAGAGCACACTCCACATGGGACGCCAGTAAATCACAAAGCACCATGCACGCATCAATTCAATTTTATTTGTACAGTATATTGCTTTTAACAATGCAGCTTTGGAGAAATATATCAATTCTATCTACAGTACCAGTCAAAAGATTGAACAAGCCTTCAAATTCAATGTTTTGGATTTTTTGTTAATTAAAAGACACTTCATGTATTAAAGTAATGATGGATGTCGTTTCTGTTTACTTAGTTGAGCAGTTTTTGACATAATATGGATTATTACAGTTGTGGAATAGGGCTATTTACTGCATTTTTATTATTTACTGTTTGAGCTCAAATGCATTAAGATGGCAAGAAATTGCACTAATTAACTTTTGACGAGGCACACCTGTTAATTGAAAAGCATTCCAGGTGACTACCTCATGAAGCTGGTTAAGATAATGCCAATAGTATACAAAGCGTCATCAAGGTAAACGCTGGCTACTTTGGTTTGTCCAAACTTATGTTTAAAGATGATTGAACAGAGAAGTAAGTAAGTAAACCAGTTAGTCAGTTGGTTCGTCAGTGTGTCTTATTCATGTGTGCAATAAGAGTTATATAAATAAAACACCACGAGATGCTCACACTTAATCTAATTTATTTCTGATAGCATACCAGTGAGCAGCATTGTGAAAATGTAGTGCATTAAAGCTTAGCATGCTGAATTTGTATTTGTAAAGCACTATTTTTAAAGGAGCAAGCCTTTTTTTAGCCTGTTAAATCTCTCGATGTTGTGACTCACACGCCCCCAAGCAGTGAGACATGGATCCAAAAATCCAGGTCTGTTACTTCTTTCTGTCAGCCTACACGCATTCCAGCACAAGTTTAGTACTTCCTTGTTGTTCCTTCCTTAAAAGGTGTTTTAGTTGTATGTTGAATGGTTGGTTCCTCTGTTGTTGTTTCCTCATTTATATTACTCAGCATGGCGATGAGATTGCGCCTTCAAAGGGAATTGTACAGGCTGTATTTATAGTTTTTGGTTGCGATTGCAATGCACTTATTGTTTCATCATTGTTTCAGTGCATGAGCTGTTTTGAGTATCCATCCATCCACATATCACACATCGTTCTTCTTCTTCTCTCTCTGTCTCGCTTGCCATCTGTCCACATTTGCACCATAGATGTCAAGGAAGAGAGTGACACTTTTGCTTGCCATGCCACACTTCTCCTCTCACGTCCTTCCATACCCGACAGGACAGAACTGTTTTATTTCTGATTGTTGAAGAGATGCAGGTGTCTGTAATTCTTGCATCCTTTTAATCCTGGACGCATGATTACACAGCATGGACGGTGGTGTATTTATGCATATGATACAGTATACGTTTTATGGAAAAATTTATAAATATTCAGCAAAAGGTGTGCACATTCTGGTGATACTGGGACAAAAGAAGAAGAAGAAGAATCACATTGAATAACACTGGTCAGAAAGTGTCGATTAATTTTGTTGAATAGAAGCTCTGACAGTAGCAATAGCTATAAACTATATATTAAAGCTCTCGTTATTGTTAGCTCATCTGACTATAAGGCCGATGAGCTGTTGCCATGGCATGGCGTCTGTCGTCCGTCCATCATCCACAATTCACAAATTTGGTCGTTGTTTTGTCAAATCTTTTGCTAACGAGTTAGTAATTAGGTCAAATGTACAAATTTTCCAGGCCTCTCATTAGAATTATATCTCTTCTCACAGTTCTCACCCAATTCCAGTTTTGATCGATGTTTTGGGTAGATCTTCCCTTGAGGAGCAAAACTTGTTCGTAGCTTTGGTGATTTTCCTGTTGTAAACAATTTCTTTCCAACTTTGTTTATTTTCAGTTAAATTGTGTCTCCTCCCGCTATTCTCAATGGATTTCAGTTGTGATTCTTTTGTTTGAAAGAACTAGACCTTCTGTACAAAACTTAGTCCTTGTATTTTCAAATTTTTGCTAACGAATTGCTAATTAGGTCAACTTCATGAGTTTTAGGACTTCTCACTAGAATTGTATCTCCTCTCGCAGTTCTCACCCGATTTCAGTTCTGATCGATGTTTTGGGTAGATCTTCCCATGAGGAACAAAACTTGGTAGTTTGTTGATTTTCCTGTTGTAAACAATTTGTTTACAGCTTTGTTTATTTTCAGTTAAATCTAATCTCCTCCCTCAGTGCTCAATGGATTTCAGTTCTGATTGTTTTCTTTGAAAGAACTAGTCACGCTCTGCTAAACTTGGTCATTGTATTGTCAATTTTTTTGCGAACAAATTAGTAATTAGGTCAACTTTACAAATTTTGTTCTGACTAGAATTGTATCTCCTCTCTCATTTATCATGCTATTTCAGTTCTGATCTATGTTTTTGGTAGATCTTCCCTTGGAGAACAAAATTTAGTCCTTTGTTGATTTTCCTGTTGTGAACAATTTGTCGTGGAGGTTGGTCCTCTCGGGCGGCACGGTGGCGTAGTGGTTAGCGCTGTCGCCTCACAGCAAGAAGGTCCGGGTTCGAGCCCCGTGGCCGGCGA
>JANZLB010000005.1:38127563-38138017 GCA_026167865.1 Notarius quadriscutis
GTGTGTTCACTGCTTCAGATGGGTTAAATGCAGAGGATGAATTTCACTGTGCTTGAAGTGTGCATGTGACAAATAAAAGGTTTCTTCTTCTATTGTAACTTTTTTCAGAGGACATCTCCAGTGCATAGCTGAGTTTTCCAGATGAGCTCTCAAGTAGAACAACAAGTATAAAATGTGTAATGCTGTCCTGAATCACTCATGCAAAACCAGTCAAAATGTACTAAGTGTGTAGTAATGAGTAAATGTCTTCAAACTTTTGACTGGTACTGTAGTTTTTTGTTTTTTTCAATAAACTAGTGCCGATTTCGAATGTTCAAAATCATAAACACGAAGCTTTAGTTGAACACAAACGAAAGGCAATATCTTGATAAAGTGAAGACACAAACTGTCTCCGTGCTAAAGAGAAATTTATGAAAAATGGAGCACTTGTATCCCAAACCTACAAAAGTGTCAGGTTAAAAAAAAAATACAACCAAACAAAACCAGATCTCTGCAGGGTGAAACTTGACTCCAATGCTGCCCTCTGTTGGCCAGACAGCAAATCCATGAAGTTCAACAGCCTCAAGAAGGTTATCTGTAAATGAGCAATCTACTGAAAGGTATTAAAGATTATAAATAAAAGAACCTCAAGGTAATATACTCAACACGATATATGTTTGATACAACCTTGTTTAATAGAACATTTGTACAACCAAGAATGTAAAAAAAAAACAAAAGCAGCTAAAATGAAGAGTGATTCACTTTTTTCTTTTTAAAAAAATATTGCCTGCGTTTTGCCCCTTGTTCACAAACCATTTTGAAAATTAGAACACAAAAAGAAACATTGAAAGGCAATTACATTTCTTGGCGATATAAATATAGTGGTCTGAACAAGGTTTCAAACAACTCACTGAAGAGCATTTCTGAGTGACACGATCATGTCTGATTTGTTGAGCTAATGGTACAAAACCAATTTTTTTTTTTTCCTTAAATTTAAATGTGCTCTTCACGTTGAATATATACATTCTGTATGGCAGTAGTCTGTAAGTACTGACTGCTCCCAACATTTTAGTATGTGTAGTCTGAGTAGGACTTTGGAGGACCATAGCCCCGGTTACAGTGCGTTCCTCCCCACATTGACCCTCTGCCTGGTCTGGATCTCATGGGCATGGGGGGCATTCCTCTCCCTCTGAAGCCTCCACGCCTTATGTCCATAAGCCCTGGTATGGGCCCTCGGGGACCAAACATGCGGTTCCCGCTGTGTGGGATTGGCCCGCGCGGCCCTCCTTGGCATACGGGACGCATCATAACTCCCGGTCGGGGTAGGAGCCCTCTGGGGTTATTAGGCATGCATCCTCCAGCCATGCCACGGACAGGCGCCATGCCACGGACAGGCACCATGCCACCTCTGTAGCTCTCGGTGCAAGAGTTTAATGAGGTCCTACTGGCCTGATTGCTGGGCATTACATTGCCCGGCATGCTGCTCCTCTCAGTCCCTCCATCCTGGAACTGCATTGAGGAAGGCAGTGCGCCTGCAGATGTACTCCCATCAACTTTATTATTAAGAGTCAAACCTTCACCAGTCCCCATGCATAATCCTTCACCTGAAGTTGCACCTTCATTCTTCCTGAAAGGTGCAGTGTTCACTCCTGGTGCATAGCTGTTCTGTACCCCTGTTGGGGCTGCCCAGTTATACACGGGTGGAGCAGGGGGTGTGGGTATGGGACCAGGGAATACGGGAGCATCTGGGTAGCTGGGCAAAGTGCAAGGTAAAGCGGAAGAAGAGGAGGAAGAGAGAGCGGGAGGTTCCATGGCTTTAGTCTGTGTATTTTGAGAGCCAGGCAAAAACGGCTGACTGTCTTCAGCAAGAGACCGAGTTTGAGCGTGAGGCAAAGGTGGAGGGCAAGACAGCCCATCTATGTCCACTTTGCTGCAGGAGGTTTGGGACAGGCCTGCGGGAGCAGCGTTAGCAGAAGGGTTCACACAAGAAGAGTTGGGGTTCGTCTGAATAGCAGGTTGGGACAGCGGGACAGTGTTGGCCAGGGTTACGCTCATGTTGCTCACTTGGCTATATTCCTGGCCTTGTGATGTTGAGCATGCAGGTGAAGAATAGGCAGAGCTCATGGGATAGCCAGGGGAACCAGAATAGGGACTCCACTGTGCCGAGCTGGGATACAAGTAGCTCTGGTGGGGATTCACACCAAAACTAATCAAGTTGTCTTCCCCCTCAGTCATGTTTATTCCAGCCTGCTTAGAAGCTTTATACTGCGAGATGGCTGCCTTGAGAACATCGTAATTAACAGGGCAAGAGGACCGAGGGTCTGAGCTGTGTGGTTCAGAGACAGGGGGCGGAACGTCCTCATTCACGGTTTGAGGAGGTAGAGTGGCCTGCTTCACTGCTGCCTTGTCCTCTGCTTGCACGGTTGCATCCTCATCTGAGTCTAGGGACATGTCCTCCTCGTCCATGCACGCATCTGGCTCTGCTGGAGATGAAAGGCAACATTAATTATATAGCAATTTAATTTGAATAAAAATACAAAGGACTCTCAGTTCTGGAGAACTGAGATTATGAATGTGGCCAATTATAGGCTTGGAGAAAGAGAAATCTCATGACAGGCTTCGAAAATGTGATGTAGGTTTGCGTAAATTAACTGCATTTTAACTTGTAATCGATTTCGATATGGAGCAAAACAGCCGTGATTATTTTAACCATTATTGTGCAACTCGAATTTGAAGTGTGAGTGACTGTTGGAGGAGTTCCCAGAGACGAGGCAATGCTCTGGAGGTACAAAAGAGGGGAGGAGGAGGGGGAAAGAAAAGAAAAGAGGAGGGGGGAAGGAAGGAAAAAAAAGAAGACAAAGACATAAAGAAAGACAGCAATTTAGATCTGCTTCGGAAAATAATAAAGGCATTAAAACATTTATTGTGGAATCAAACGCCTCATTAGTCACCAATTACACACTTGGCAGGATGTTACCTGGAGCCGGGACAACGGGCAGGGTGGAGTCTTCAGCACGAGTCCTGCTAATAAGGCTCTCAAAGTCTCTCATGACGTCATTCAAGCTAGCAGTGATGATCCCATTACGAGAGAACTTGGGCACATCAATGGACTTATCTGTTTATTAAAAAAAAATGGAAATAATAAAAATCCCAAATGATGTTGCTAATGATTCTCAGTTACTTCAGGCTCTAATTCCTTTAGTACCATTAACAAGTAACGCTAAAAGGAGAAATAAATTAAGTAAATAAATAGGATTAGAGTTTAATACTGCGAGTGTTTATGTATATACCTGTGAGGAAGATGATGTGTCGCAGTTGTGTGTGCTGAGCCTGTAACTTCACCAAACAGTCCAGATCTGGAGCTTGTCGTAACGGAGCATCACACTCGTGGTATGGCAAGAACTCCACCAGATGCTTCTTTTGATAAGTTGTCAGCAGATTTAGCAGATCCAAAGCTTCACTGTTGGACCTATGAGCAGAGAAGGAGCATTAATTAGAGAGCAATAGCAAAGAAAACTTGTCACAGCTTCGAACAGGAATCACCGTCGACAAAAATGAGAGGTTACTCTTAGCGGTGTCGGGTGTTATTTATAGAACGTCCTCTTTAAAAGAGGCATAAACAAAAACAAGCATGCCACTCAAACCAAAGTCCCTTCATTCACTGACCGACAAATGATGGCAAATAATAAACCACCTTCTAAAATAATCTTGATGGAGTAATGCAAGGTGTCACTCGGTTTTGCTAAAAGGCACTAACCTGCTGAGCTCCTTCAGCTTCTTCTGAGTCTTACAGTGTACCTTCCACTTCCATGGCATGCTCTGCTCCTCCAAGAACTGCAGGAATGCCTGAAGCTTCTCTGCAACACCAACGTACAACATTAAGCCACAGGCCAGAAACGGAAATTTGAAGGGTTAATGTAGACGTGTGACTTCTGAATTAAAATTGTAACAGGATGTACAATTAAAAAATTAGACAGAAGCAGACTTACTTTCTGAATATGAACCGAAGAAGAAGAAGAAGGGCCAGCTACACAGGTATACGTACATTGGAGGGTGGCCAGATTTTAACTAAACTATCAATTATCAACCCTTATTTAGATTAAATTTGAACAGAGGAGGCAGAAACCTTCAATTCAGCCTCATAAATAAAGACAAAGGTTAGTTTAAGCGTACTCAGGCTGTGACCCTTTCCAACCCAATGACAGTCTTGATAGCTCTCTTTATCCAGCATCAAGTACTTACCTAAAGTGATTACGTCTGGGTTCAGGATGAATTCGTCGGATACGATTAAGCCTCCAGACATAAAAAGCTCATTGTAAGTGCGATTTTTCACATCATCTAGATTGTCCACACCAGCAAAATACACTGTTGTCAACTTCTTTAATGACACCAAAGCTGGAATCTAAAGAAAAAAAAAAAAATCAGAAAGCATTTAAAGAGGTTCAGAAACTCATGCTTCCTGAAGTTGCTGAATATTCAAATGGACTTAACGGATGTTCATTGAATTTGCAAATGCAGGAGAAAAAAAAAAAAAACTAGCAGTATATACCCTGTGAACATGAGAAGCTATGTCTTCATTCTGAATGATGACCATAAACTTCTGCTGACAGTTGTTTTCCAGATACGTCAGAGGATTGCACTCAATGTTGCCGAGGTTTTCTAAGTAACCCTGTGATAAATTAAGACAGTCAGTCAGTCACATACAGAACATTTAGCTAAAACAGCAAACTAAACGGAAAAAGCCAGAGGACGGTTCGAGTTAAAACCCCTACCTTAATCTCAGTGCAGAGTTCATTTTCCTCTTCATCTCCTCGCTGAATGTAAAACCGAACTGTGTTCATCTGCATGATCTCCATCAGTGTGCACAGCACATCTGGCTTGATCTGGCCAATCACGTCATTTCCTGGTGCACCTGTCTGGGCTGGTTCAGGGGGCACCTCAGGTATCAATGAGAGACCAGTGCTTAGTGTGGGCATGCATTTGGGACTGTCTGCAACGTTTGGAACCTTTGCATCTGTCTTTTTCCCTGGGTGTGATTTTCTGGAAGGGGAGGGCTGTTGGTTGGGGGCAAGAGAAGGTGGAGTTGGGGTAGGAGTCAGTGTCGGGGTTGGCGCGAGCGTCTGTGGCTTGCTGGCCGCCTTGTGTAAGGACTCCTCTGGTTTAACCTTCGAAGCTGGCTGTCTGGAGGGGAGGACAGCAGCAGGAGTAACAGTAGGAGGTGCACTAAGTGCAGCAGGAAGAGGAGCAACAGATGGAGGAGGAGGAGGAGCAGCAGCAATAGCAGGTTGAACTGCATCACTGGGAGCAACAGGGTGTAGAGGACCAGCAGATGAGCCAATCATGTGGTTCATCTTTTCGCATAGCGTGCTGATGTAACCCTGTATCGGCAGAGGTGAGATGTACTCGGAGACGTACGGAGAGAAGGTGGACTCCAATCTGCTGGGCGTAGCCTCATGCCGGGGCAGTGTAGGCTGGGAAATGTAAAATATTTGCTGCCTTTCCATCAGCTCCTGGATGCCCGTGCAGAGAGACAGAAACTCCTGGTCCAGGATGGAGTCAAGCGTTTGTACTGCTGTAGGTACTGAGCTGTCCTTCACTGATGTACCTGATGTCCCTGCCTCACATGCAGCAACTGTGGCCAGAAAGGATGGAAAAGGGGAAGATTAATTAAAGCAAACAGAAAAAGAGATCCTACAAGTCGGCACGCTGAAATATATCAAAGTAAACGGACTACAAAGGATAATTTTTAAAAAAGTCACGCAAAAACCCATGCTGTGGCAGAAATGAGACATTACTGACACCAGTTGTGAAGGTAAAACTTTCGTCCTCACAAACAGAACTGCGAAATGTACAAAAATGTTCTACATGTAACAGAAAAGTAATTTCTATCTGTAGAATAACATTGGAAAAGATATCGGATAAAACAAAGTTAAGACATGAAAACAGTTAAATAAGATTATTAATATAATAAAATATAATTTGTATTTAAAGTATTACCACAGGATAACGGCCACTCATTTTACAAACATACTGCACAAATACACGTTGAGCCATTCATACTTTTGTATTTAAACTTTCCGATCATTACAAACATGCAACAAATTTAGACTACAAAATAAATTTGCATTGCCTTGTGTGCATCAAAATTGGCCAAAAAGAAAAAGTTGCCATTTGGATTTACATCAGAAAATACTTTAGGGCCCTTGACGAGAAAATGACTGCAGTGATGAATATGTTTCAGCAGGCAACAAGTCTTTTAAGCCTAACTGATGCAGTGAGAAGCTTCTTATTTCTTCAACAACTATGCCAACAGACGTTTCCTGTGGTCGTGGAAAAAGACGGTTACTGTGTTTCAGAAGGGTCGAATTAGTGTCAATCAAAGAAAACAACTAAGGAGATTGCTGAAATGACTTGAATTGGGTTAAGAACTGTCCAAGGCATTATTAAAACCTGGAAGGATAGTGGTAAACTGTCAACTATGCAGAAGAAATGTGATCAGAGGAAAAAAAAAAACTTGACTGACCATGGTCAGAGATCACTAAAAACACTTGAAGTTGAATCATTAAAAAAAAATTATTATTATTAATAATAATAATAATAATAATAATAACAACCCATCAACAGCAGAACTCGCACCTATGTTTAGTAGTGAAATTAAGAGCATTTCCACACGCACAATGTGACAAGGACGCACAGGATTGGGACTAAACATCTGTGCGGTCATAACAAAACCCACTTGTTAAGTGAAACTAATCAGAAGAAAAGGCTTCAGTTTTCTCGGAAGCATAAAAGATCGGACTCTGGAGCAATGGAAGAAGGTCATAGGGTCTGAGGAGTCCAGATTTACCCTATTCCTGAGTGATGGACGCATTAGGGTAAGAAGGGACGTGCATAAAAGCATGTATAGTGGCCACTGTACAAGTCTCTGGAGGCAGGATTATGATCTAGGGTTGCTTCAGGTCTAGGCTCAAACACTATGTGGCAATAAAATTTCAGCTGACTATCTGAATGACCAGATTATCCCATCAATGGATTTGTTCTTCCCTGATGGCACAGGCATAAAATTAAGACTCAAATTGTGAAACGAGTAATTCAGGAAGCATGAGGGATCATTTTTCACACAGAGTCCTGACCTTAACCCCATTGAAAGTCCTTGGGATGTGCTGGAGAAGACTTTACTGATTGGTTCAACTCTCCGGTCACCAAGACAAGATCTCATGCAACTCTTGTTGTGACGCTGCATAAAGTTGTTGAAACAATGCACCGTAATCAAAGCTTTCCAGTGAAAGCGGTGCACTGAAATATTAGAGTGAATATTCTTCTTCTTTTTTTTTGCCCAGGCAGTGTATGTTTGTTCAAGTCTTGTAGTACTTCACCTTCACAAGGGTCATACTATAAATAAAAGCATAAGGGTAAGACATACCTGTCGAGGTTGTTCTCCATTGGAGGAGGTTTTGACTAGCTTCGGCAGGGAGCTGCACCTGCTGCTCGAAGCTGGAGGATGGACTGCACAAGTCCACGCTGCCAATACTGCATGCCATCTGATCCTATACAAACACAGTCAGTCAGTGTGGTTATATATTTCAGTGCTTTTTCACAAAGGTGGGAATCTCCATACACACTCATTATGTCTACATAACGTAGGCACGTTCTGACTGTTGACAAGACAATTGTTTCTGCCAAACAAAACAGGTACAAGCGAACATACTTTTCTGAATTATTGTAAACTGTGATAAAAACGCTAGCCCATTACTGTGACATAGGGATGAACGACCTTATAATGATGAGACTGGTATTCAGAGTAAAACACAAACCTCCAGGTAATCCAGTGAGGCTTGCTCATCCTCGGTGTGTCTGGCTCGCAGGTTGCGCTCATAGTGGGTCATGGGGTCACCTGGCTCACATGTCTGCTCAGGTACCAGGCTCTCCTGGAGTTGCGTGGGCACCATAAGATGTGCAGCATTGGCAGAAGCAGCAGAGCTTTGAGACACTTTCTTCAGAGCAGTGATAAAGAACTTAAGTAGAGTCTGCGTGTCCTGGATAGATGTGGTGTGGCTAACATGCTCACGTAGGTCTGTGTCACACATCACCATGCTGTCCATCACCGCCGACAGAGACATGGACGTTTCGCCCTGAGGAACTGCAAGATGCAGGAGAATGAAAGAGCACACACTTAAATTCGCAGCATATCTGGGACAAGCAGGTGCACCACAAGCTGTGCATTTTGCCGTTTTTGATCTGCAGCCCCACCCCTACGTGCGTCAGAACTTCCTGCATCAGAGTCTAGCAAAGGAGTATGCATTTAAAAAACCGTTTTAACTCCGAGCCTGAAAATTAAAACAGCTGTGTGATATATTTCAAAAACCCAGCATTATGTTACCCTCTACAGAGTTAAAATATTTAGATTTGGCCTAACTGTATGTTAAAAGGAGGCTTAAATTAGGAATTAACACTTTGTACAAGAAAAAAATGCAAGTTAAAAAGAAAAAAAAAAAAACCACCCCACACACACCCTTACAAATGGTAAATCCAGCTCAATATTACTGACAAGAGAAACGAAACTGAAAGTTTAGGACAGAATTATGGACGGCTCTCTGTATGATTTTCTTTTCGAAGCTACAAATGGAAAAATGCATAAAGACTGCTAATGCTGTAAATATTATACATCTTTGTAGGTATAAAATTAAAGGCTAATTAATATTCAGATACCTTTGAGTACTTTTTTTTTTATAAACTGACGTTTTAATTAATTTTTCTCTCCGTCTCAGATATATAGTTTTATGTTACTGCTTTAAGAGTTCTTCAGTTTGTCCATGTGAGGAACCCTAAAGATTCTATCTACAGCCCTATGTAGAACAACAGAGGGGTTCCCATCACGGACACTTCCAGATAGAACCCACTTAGAAAGCCAAGAACCCTTAACTATCTAAAAACCCTTTAAAGAATACTGTTTCTGCTAAAAGTGGGAAAAACTGTCACAAAGCACAGAAAGCCAATCACTTGGTCAAGCTAAGGAACCTCACCTCTTCCTAGCTCTCCGTTACTCAAGACATCCGTCTTTAGGTACTTGCTGACTCCAGCTGAGAGGTCACCCTCAGGCCTCCGCTTGTGCCCGTCTGGCTCCCAGTCCTCGCTGCGCTCCTGCATGCCTCCATCCTCCTTGCCCAGTGACCGTTTGTGTAGTTGAATCAGTTTCAGCAGCTTCTCCATCTTTTCTTTGTCATACTCGCCCTGAGGCTTCTGAGCACCACCACCATTAGATTGCACCAGTCCGGTCCTGGTGCTGCCCGAGCCACTCCAGTCAGATACAGGACTGTATTCGTCAACCATAGGAGGACCACTGTCCTCCACGTCCTGCTGCAGGCATGTTATGGCCAGTTGGAAGTTCGCAGGTGCATGGACATACACATTCAGCACCGAGTCCATGCTCTTGGCCCGTTGTGGTGAGTATGGCCCGGGTCGTTCGTCCATGCTTGACCTGTACTCGGGCACAGAGAAGGGTCGCCCTGAGCCATGATCCCTCAAACTCAGATAGTCCAGAGCCCGGGTTTTCACTGCGCTAGCCAGATCTTTGGGTGGATTGGAGCGCAGTTTAAAGAAAGCATGATGCAGGGCAGGAGCAAAGGTCTCTAGATGCTCAGTGATTGGGTCTTTGGGCTCTAATGGAACCAGAGTGTCCACATGTAGGCCAGCGTGCTTGGACACTTTCGAGAGAGCAAAAGAAAAAAAAGTCATGAGGGTCAGGTAAATACAAAAACATCTCCAAATTATATCTATGGACGTTCATACTTACTTAACCTGCCTGTGATTCGTGACTCTTGAAAAACAAAAAGCGCCTGTAATCCTCTGTCGTGTCTCCCTCGCTTCTCTACATTTCAGAAAAGGATGCCTTTGTAAGGTATAATAAAACAAAAAAATACAGCTGTGTAGATATGAATATGCACCATGAGTATACCATGAGAACTGTGCAGGTGAGATGATGACAGGAAGAAAAGAAAGCCTCTTTCTGCCAGTGGCTTCACAAGAACCTGGATGAAAACGGAATAAAAATGTACAAAACAGCCAAGAAACTTGGTTTTATTTTTCATCAGTAGAGACATTTTGACAATTTACAACAAAGGAAAACGTGGAAGGAAGAGGAAATCACGGAGCAATGAAGTCTTTTGATCTATCGGTATCCGGCTAAAGAACTCGAGTACAGTGTTTTCCCCAGAAAAAATTAAAGCCCTAAATTCTGGCATGATAATACACAGACAATTGAGCACCAACGGCACAAAGCGAAACTAGGGGGGGGTCCGGGGACATGCTCCCACGGAAAATTTTTTGAAAATAGATGCCCTCAGGTGCATTTTCAGGGTCTCTGAGAGGTTTTAGACGCATGATTACAGGATAGATTTCACCAGTGTTTCAATGATTTCTGACCTAAATAGTATTAATGTATACACATTTGAAATTTCACCTTAAAGTTCAACATG
>JANZLB010000005.1:38211136-38221529 GCA_026167865.1 Notarius quadriscutis
ACCTGGCAACTTGTCCAGGGTGTACCCCGCCTTTCGCCCATAGTCAGCTGGGATAGGCTCCAGCTTGCCTGCGACCCATGGCTAGAGATAATGGATGGATGGAACTGCGTCAACTTGTGGAAAAGGGTTATAATATGTCACCTTTAAGGAAGCTCACTGGCCATGTAGTTTCAGCAGATGAGGTGGGGGTAGGTCAGTCTTTTCATTTCAACCGAAGTTCACCTTGCAGATAGTACAGAGCGCTGTAAACTACAAACTGCTCATATTTTGTGATTTTAAATGTATTATTTCTTCACATATTCATTTTATTTCAATGATTAACCCCAAATAGACAAATTTCTCATCATACTTCATATTATGTTCTAGTCAGCATGTGAATAAAGGTGTGTTGTTTGCTCTGTACAGTGCTCAGGCCAGTGTGGACCCAGACCCCATCATCAAACAGTGTCCCAAGTGTGGCGTGTACATCGAGCGCAACCAGGGCTGTGCCCAAATGTTGTGCAAGAGCTGCAAACACACTTTCTGCTGGTACTGCTTACAGAATCTAGATGTAAGCACTCCTCTTGTATTTCCCTCAGGAGGTTTTAATATCGAAAAACAAACTTGCAGCAGTTCACATCATAAACCTGCTTGTGTTTTGTAGGGGGACATTTTCCTGAGACACTATGATAAAGGTCCCTGCCGTAATAAGTTAGGACATTCCAGAGCTTCTGTCATGTGGAACAGGACACAGGTACAGTACATTGGGAATATTCCGTTTCTATAAATGAATAACTGCATGTAGGAGTCTGTTGATGAGCTCCACTAGTTCTATTTACATTTACAGTACATGTATTTGGTAGCAGCAAACCAGGCATTGAGCTGTTAAAGGAGCACTTGAGGAATCTAGGGTTTGAAGTACTGACTGTATTGTATAATTAATTGCATGAAAAGTTAAAAGCATATCATGTCATTCATTAGTAAATCAAAAAATGGGGTTATGAGACTAAGAAAGTTGAACTTAAGGGTTGGTGGAGAACAAACTCCAAACAAGCTCCAAACTGCTGCCTACAACAAGCATCCGGTGTCATAGGAGGGGTTTGTAGAGAGGGAAATCCAATGGGCATAACAATGTCTGTGCTTATTCTCACTTCAATTCACTACCAAGTTTTTGACAGACACATATTTTCGTTAGAGATCATGTCTGGCTCTGTAACACTATGAAAGGCGTGTAAGGATCTAATCAGTATTAAGGACTGGCTGATACTGAGAGCTCAGATGTTACCTGGGGTGACCGTGATAAAAGTTTCTAATAAGACTGAGACATTAGGAAGAACCGAGACTTCTACAAGTAAACATGAGGGCTGGCGTAAGTGCTGGTACTCAGATGTGATACAGAAATAGCCAAGCTAACAATGATAGTGTTGCAGTGGAGTGGAAAGTAATACACATCACCATAAGCAACAAAGAGTATCGATCAACTCGGCAGATTTGAAGTGTAAAACATTTACAAGGGTAAAGAAAAGTAATGTTAAAGGGGACATATTATGAAAAACATTTGGGTATCTGGAGCGTACCAACCCACAAACTCTGAAATAAAAAACCCTGTCAGTTTCTTTAGGGCCCCTATTTCAGAAAACATGTGCTTCAACAAGCCGTTCAGATTCGTCTCACCTTTCTATGTCACAAGCGGAGCTCATTAGAATTATCCTGCCTCTCATCTGAGTCTCTCCACTCATTACTTGAGAACTTCCTTTTCAAATTAATATTCAAGAGGAAAGTGCTGCCTGATTGGCTGATGGAAGAGGGAGGCGGGGTGATCAGTGGTTCATTATCATTTAATATTAATAATAGGTCACCTTTGAGTGAAAGGAGACCTGAGATGCAGTTGGAGTTCCAGTTCATCCCAAACGTGTTCATTCGAGTTGAGGTCAGGGCTCTGTGCAGGCCACTCAAGTTCTTCCACATAAAACTTGGAAAAACATGTCTTCATGGAGCTTGCTTTGTGCACAGGAGCATTGTCATGCTGGAACAGGTTTAGAATCAACCTTTTAGTTCCATCCATCCTTCCATTCCATTATCTATAACCAGTTATCCTGTGCAGGGTCGCGGGCAAGCTGGAGCCCATCACAGCTGACTATGGGCGAGAAGCGGGGTACACCCTGGACAAGTCGCCAGGTCATTGCAGGGCTGACACATGGAGACAAACAACCATTCACACTCACATTCACACCTACTGTCAATTTAGAGCCACCAGTTAGCCTAACCTGCAGGTCTTTGGACTGTGGGGGAAACCGGAGCACCCGGAGGAAACCCACACAGAAAGGCCCTCGCCGGCCACTGGGCTCGAACCCAGAACCTTCTTGCTGTGAGACGACAGTGCTAACCACTACACCACCGTGCCACCTGCTTTTATTTATCAAATTTGCAAAAAATAAAAATGCTGTTTCTAAAAATCCAGTGAATGTGAATATAATTAAACAGTTATTCCATTCAATCTTGTCATACATGGCTAGTAGCCAAGCCGGCGCTATGTGCCTCATCGGCTATCAGCTCATGTGTGACTCGATTTTGTGGAATAACTGTTAAGTATATGTCACAGAACTAACACAATCTCTAAGACAATGCAGTGTGCTTAAAAGATCAGAAAACAATAAAGAAACTATCTTGCGTATGCGCTAGAGTATGAGCGTGATAACAGAATAAATATGAGTGATAACAGAATAAATATGAGCGTGGTAACAGAAGGCATTTGTCCTACATTTCAAAATCTCACCAGTCTGGCATGGTTAATTACGTCCCTGACGCTACGCAGCATCACATCCTCCACCTGCACAAGCCACTTCTCCACTGCTCCTCGTGCCTCTGAAGTAGAGATCAGCTGAATCAGGCCCACACGCTCACCCTCACTACTATACATGGCCTGAATGTCTAAATTGGGTAGGAAATCCAACTTGGCAATGCCCTCAAAGCACTTCTTCAGGTGAGGCTGTACACGCAGAGGGTCCTTGGTTTCAGAGAGGATCTCCAGCATCTCATCATTTGACAGGAAGAAAAAACTGTGGGATAAAAAAAGGAAGGAATATAAAGCTAAATTTAGGGGTACGTTCTGTCAGTAGAGCAAAAAAGTAATATGGCTTTCAATAAATGTAGTTTTGCTGAAGATTACAGCCATCATCAATTAACAAGCCTCATACCGTGGAAAGAAGAGTCTTTTCTTCTCAAGGTAAGCATTCAATCCCTTCATAATTTTGTCCAGAAGGTTGTTTGATTCCTGAAGCTTCTCAAGTAAGCCAGGTAGGGAAGTTGCTGCTAAAACCTGCAATGACCGTGCTTAAGTTCAAATAACTTTAGAAGTGAATGACTAAGATTAAAACCTATTGGAGAAAAAGCAATTCGAGTCGTTTTGGTGTGATACTAGCATTCTATCATTACCTTGGAGTCTTTCACACAGTGTTTCATAACGTCCTTCCAGTGTTTGTCCACTGTTTGGAATAGACGCCCCTCTTCGGGCATTTGCTGCATGATGTCCTGTGAGCTGAAGATAGGTTCCAAGTAAAGCCACTGGGCCTGTACCTTCAGCCATTCATCTATGGTGTCCTGGATACGCATCAAACGTTCCTCCCAGGCCTAAGCAACAACAGTGATCAATAATTTCTATTTATAGTGCACAGGATCAATGCAGAAGACTTATAAAAATCATCATTGTTTTAATTCTGTAATAGTCATACACATTGCACCAACACAGTGCAAAAATAATTTTCATACAAAAAAGTGCACTCGGACTGAAAGAGCCAAATTACCTTGATCTCTGCTTCAAAAGGCTTGATAAACGGGGAGCCCCTCATAGTCTGGGTTTTCACTATCTGGTCATCCAACATAGTCTGAATTTCATCCACTCCACTAAGGATAGATACATCAGACTCCCTGTACGCATTATAATGGAATGACATGACATCCCAGGACTCCACCATGTTCTGCACAGCCTTCTCTAGAGAGAATTCCTGTGCATACCAAGAATGAATTTGTCAATAATTTATCTTACAGTATAGCTTAAAATAATTAATGTATTGAGAGTTTAGCTGAGATACATTACTTCTTTAAAGGGAATCATTTAAAACTAATGCATAATGCAGGCTCCCGAGTGCCACAACAGAATAGCATTCGCCCTGTCATCCGGAGATAGCGAGCTTGAGCCGTCCATGGTCAGGAGCTCAAGAGAGCAAAACTGGCCTATGCTCTCAGAGGGATGGATGGCATACTCTCTCTCCCTCTCTCTGTCAATTACAGAGACACTAGCCAATTCTGGGTATCTATGAGCCAGGCTTGTAGTACTCAAATCCAGGACTTGGACTCGAGTTTGACTCCTGCCATAATTTTAAGGACTCATGACTTCACTTGGACTTGATCGCTGATAACTCAGACTCGTGCATTAACTGCATTCAGACTTGTAAATTGGAGATGAGGACTTGGATTCTTTTTCTGTATTTCTATAACATGCCATAATAATTTGGCCTAAGATATTTATATCTACATGAATTTTTATACTAATTTCGTGCAAGAGAATGCACATTGACCTGTACATATGTCATGTTCAGGAACAAACTGTTAATGGCGTTAAAATTCCTGGAGAGAATACCCTTAAGATTGTCTGCTTTGCTTATACAGACTTCTCGTGCAGTGGGAAACAAATGCACTGCTATGTGTTCCATATGTAGAAGAACTATCAAGGAGACGACGGGGACAACCTCGAACTTCAGTCGTCATTTGGCAAGACTACACCCAGAGAAGTAAGTGACATGCTATGATCATTGCTCTGTTGATAGCGGGGCTTGCTTGCTGACCGATGAACTAGCGAGTGTTAACCCTCTCTCATGTTTTTTTTTTTTTGTCGGACTCAACTCGGCCCAGTCATGGACTCGACTCGAAATTTTTTTTAATGACTTGTACTTGACTCGGACTTGAACAATGGGGACTTGAGACGGGACTCGGACTCGAGGTTCAGTGACTCAACTCCAACACTACTATGGGCTCATGCATGTGGAGGTGGGATAGCGTTTTTTGTGTTACGTCGCCCCTGACGCTGCATGAGTAGCAGTTCAAAAATATGTGGTCAGCTGGCGTCACATGCCTTGGAGGATGCAGGTAATAGCCTTCACCCTCTCTGGTTGGTAGCTGTTATGTGATGGGGAGACCCAGTGGTAGGTGGGAATTGGCCACAACTAAATTAAGGAGAAAATCAGGGAAAAATACCCCCGTCCCCACCCCCGGAAAAAAGTGCAGAATATGTTGTTAAAACACCTTGAAGTTAGAAAGCCATGAAACATTTTATATGGCAATACCAGATTACTGACTTCCAATTAATCAAGTTTCTCACTTTGCTGGCAGCTCCACTGATGGTCTCAAACTGCTCGATGTATGGAGTGAGGTTCTGTTTAAGGATTTTACGCAGTGTGGTGCCTGAGTTCGGCATCATGTTATATTCCACAATCTTGGACATCTGTTCCCAGTGTCGAGCCCTAAGTCCAGGATTACATAGTATGGACACTGTTGGAATGTACTCCTGTAAACACAAAATGATCAAAACTTTTGAATGCGTCATCCCATACCATGTTAGTAAAATACATTTTAAAGATGAGGGACAGTTCTTTAAGACAAGAAATAAACAAGAACAAGCAAACTGAGCATGATAATTAAAATCACGATATACAGTGCAGAAGTTGGTTATTTTTGATGTACCTTGAATTCTTTCATTTGCTCCATGACTCTGCGGCAGACCACGGCAGTAGCACTCTCCTGCATGTCCTCCTCTTTTCCAGGCCGTCTCTTTGCTGCAGCCATGCGCTCTCTCTCTTGCTCAGCCTTTTTCTGTTTCTGTTGGAAAAACTTCAGACTCTTGTAGATTTCCCGGAAAAACTCGTCCACCTCTACTTCCATGATTTCACCATTCAGTTCTAAGAAGGAACCATCCATCCATCTGAACAGGATCAGGGATGGAAGAAAAGACAAACATAGGTATGCACCAAGTTAGACAAAGTAATTCAGTCCATAACAATCTCAAAGTCAAAAGAGAAACTTGTACACATCACTGCATCTTCTTAATAAGAAGAATGAAGAATAAACAATACACTGAGGATCAACCAAACCTCTTCTCAGTGCGCTGCCATTTTAGGACAAGCCCAAACAGCTTTTGATATGGCTCAATTCCCTCCTTGATCATGTCAACCTCTGGATAAACACTTGGGTCCCAACTGTACAGAGCCTCCTCTTTGTTGATGAAGGCAATCGACTCCTCGACTTCCTGAAGCCTCTTCTGCACTGTTCTTACATCCATCACGTACTGCGCAAGAATGATGGGGGAAATGTTTTCATAAGTTAAGGAGCTCTGATAATAATTAGAAAACCTCTTTTGTAGAAAATGCTATGTTGTTTTTCTACCTGTTGCATCATATCCAGTTCTGAGCATTCTGCAAACTCCTCAGTCCTTCGGCCAAGTTTCTCTACCTCCAGCATCAGCTTCTCCTTCTTGCCCAGCAGCTCCTGTGCTCCTTCCTGCTTGGCTTTTTCCAACACCTATAACCACAGAACCAAAACAACTACAGTTACTATAACTTACATGACTTACATTTATCTTACATTAAATCTAGATATCTATGTCCGAATCTGAACCGTGACTGATGAGCAAACGTTACCTCATCACTGAGCTCAAAAACTGGACTAATATTTTGTGGCCACAGCAGTACTGTTGAATGAAGCTCCAAGTCTTCTGCTTTAAATATGTGTACATCCAACAGGTACTTTAATCGATGACGTGTTTCCTAGAAGAAATATTGATTATTCCTGTTAATATTTTTGTGGTTATCCACTGTGTAGATAACAAAATAAAACGTTAAGAGCTCACCATTATCTTACTGTCGAGTTTTTCTATTCCCGTGGTTTTTGCATGCTCAATATAAGCAATCATCTCGGTCATCTCTTCTGTCGTCTTTGGGGTTTTTATAGCCTTGTCCCGAATGGTCTCAAACTCTTTACAGATTCTTTAAAAAAAAATCAAGACGAAAAAAATTGATATTGAAGACTTTCTAATAAATTGAATATAAAAATGTATCAATTAAATTGAGGAAAGAAAATAAAAAAATTAGGTCTAGGTAGTCTTACTGAAGGCATTGTTCACGATGTGTACTGATCAGTCGTGCCATAAGTATCTGAGCAAAAATCTGTGCTTTCTTTGCCAGCCCTTGTTTGAGTTCCTCACAGCCCAGATGGATCATGTCAAAATGAGCCACTGAGGGGAGGCTGGAGATCTCTTTGGACAGAGCACGGAAAACCTCCACTTGCTGGGAGGGGGTGTATATCAGCACAGTCAGAAACACAACACCACATTACACATTATCATGCTGTAATTGAAGCTATGTTGACTGGTCAAATTTACCTCAGTATACTGATCAAAACTATGCTCTTCCTTCATAAAGCTGTCTATCAGATTCTGCGCATTCCCATTGACGAGCCAGTTATAGTTGTCAACTACAGAAAAGAGAAGTTTGGGTAAATCAACAAGCAGGTCATCATGAAGCACTCTGGTAATTCACAGAAGTTCTAAGAAAGCAGTCGTGTTGGTTTTTAAATCTGCATTATTAAGATAAAAAAAAATGTAAGAAGCTCACGATAATACTGAAAGTGTTTCTTGGGTGCCTCTAGGTATTCACGAACAGCGTTCCTCAGCGTAGTCCGTGCCCATACGATAATGTGGTCAGCCAGTTTAGCATCAACCATTGACCTGTTGGCATTATCTAGCCAGGACTGGACAGTCTGTACTTTCTGTGGAAAGGTAAGATCTGTTAAATACACCCATTCTTACATGGCTCTGTCTGACTTTGGATAGCAGAATAGAAACATGTTGTGAAAAGCTGCCACCTCAGATTTGTCCATTGGTAAATTTGCTCAGTATATTTAGACTAGCAGGTTACGCAGCAGGTTACCGCAAGTTGGCCTAGTGGTTAGCAAGTCCGCCTCTCGATCGGGAGATTGTGAGTTCTACTCGCGGTCAGATCATACCAAAGACCATTATAAAAATGGTACCTACTGCCATCTGGCAAGGCACACTGCAATACAGATGTGAATGGGGAGTCAAACTCTCACAGTTACCAGAGGACCAGCCCCCCACTGTAACCCTAGCTATGTAATAGGCAAGAGGCTGAGGGCTACAGAAACGGAGATCAGTGCTGCCTAATGCGCCATACGGTGTGGAAAGGACTTTAGACTTTTTAGGTTACCTGGCGTTGCCCAGGTTTTGCAAAATTCTGGGTTGCCCCCAGACTTCCATGTCAAATATGGTGAAGATCTGTCGAGAAATGGTGATGTTAACCCAAGACAAACAAAAATCCAAACATCCACCACCCAGGGGCCCACCGGGAACCCCCTGGGGCCCGTACATGAATTTTGTTTATATTTGCAAAATTCCGGGTCATCCCCAGACCTACTTGCCAAATTTGGTGAAAATCCATCAAGAAATGGCAACGTTAGCTCAAGACAAACAAACAAACAAACTTTGCCGCTTATTATATAGATGATAAGAAGAGAAATATTTTGACGAATTGTAAATTAACCTAAAATTTTCCAGATCTGCATTAGGAGTTTTGAGTATTTTATAGAGTAAAATAAAGTCGTTACTGTACCCTTTTAAAATGTTGGCTAAATCTAAAATGTCTATTCTCATTTTATAGAGAAAGCTCCACATTTACTGTGCTGCCAGCTAGCTAGAAATAAATCATGGCTTATTAGATTTTTACAATATACATACATTATATTGTTTCAGAAAGTTTCAGAATGTGATGCTCAGCTCATATTTAACCTAGTTATTTATAATCATATCTATAATTTATATTTCTGAAGGTTCCGAATTGACCTGGGCTCCAGCTCCAGTGAACTAGCTCTTCACTTTAACCCTCGTTTTCATGATGATGATGATGAAAAGATGCCAGTGCTGGTGTGTAATTCAATGTGTGACGGCATCTGGAACCAGGAGCAAAGGGATCACAACCCTTTCCAGCCAGGTTCCACTTTTAAGGTATAACAGATGCCATGTGACCAAACAGTATATACGTTTCTTGTGTTTAAAGTCTGTCCTTGTATTGACAAAATACTTACATAGTAAGTTTTTACACCAGTCATTATTGATATAGGTTATTAAATCACACAATGAAAGCTATATGTCTGAATTCAGCAGATTTGTAATCTTACCAGCATTACCCTCTTCTTCCCAGGTTGTAGTGAAGCACGCAGGAGGACTGTTTGAGGTGATGCTACCTGATGGGCAGATGATTGAGTTCCCCAATCAGCAAGGGCTGGAGGTCATCACTTATATTTGTATCAAGGGTGACATTAGTCTCACTTCTTTCAAGCTGAAATGAGAAAAGTGGAATATACTGAGAAAATCAGTCCCTCTGCTGTCCAGAATATAAAATGCAACCAGTCAACAAGAAAATGAAATAATGAAAATGTTGTGTTCCAGGATAATTATGGAACTAACAAACATCCAAACTAGCAAATGAATATGTACAATATATATGGGGTGGCTTACATCAATGGGAAGTCAATGAAAAAAAATCTCTATTAGGTTGAATTTTTGACATCCACCACTGTCTTATTTGTTATTAACAAGCATTTTTTAAGGGTTTATAATTTTTTTGTGTGATTTTTTTTGTGTGATATTTTCTGCCAAAAATATAATTAAAGGTAAAACATGAGCATTAAATTGTAAACTTGCCATTTCTTTTCCCACATATGTGTACAAGGATGATGCCAAAATGAAAATGAAATTAAACAATGCCATAAACATTTCAACTTTTCCATGCAAGCATGCAGCAATAGTGTCAAAAAAACTGAAGCCCATACATCATTTTGTCATTTCATTTTCATCTTCATCTTCTTTGTATTTCATGGCTATAATTAAAATAAAAAGCTAACAGAATAAAGTAAACCAAACTACACACTGTGATTAGGAACACCCGTACAGCTGCATATTCATGCAGTTATCCAATCACGTGCCAGCAATGCAATGCAAAAAAAGAACCAAAAAATAAATGAATAAATAAAATCATGCAGATACAGTTCAGGAGCTTCAGTTAATGTTCATATCACAGACTAGAATGTGGGGAAAAGTGTGATCTCTGTGACTTTAACCATGCCATGGTTGTTGGTACCAGGTGGGCTGGTTTGATTATTTCAGAAACTGCTGATCTCCTGGGATTTTCACACACAACAATCTCTAGAGTTTATAAAGAACTGTTCATAACACAGTTAATAATATTGACTGTAATATAATAATATACACAGAGGTGGGCGGCACAGTGGTGTAGTGGTTAGCGCTGTCGCCTCACAGCAAGAAGGTCCGGGTTCGAGCCCCGTGGCCGGC
>JANZLB010000005.1:38328811-38331311 GCA_026167865.1 Notarius quadriscutis
ATAGCCCTAACCTTTTTTTTTTTTCACAATTTTGTTTAAACTTGCATAGTATAAATTGGCATATATGAATACTTTCCTGCATAATTTATGAAACATTCAGGCCTCATCATCGTAAATAGACAGCACTTTAAAAGATGACGAATTATCTATTAATATCCTCGAACTAGGGCTATATGTTTCTTAATGTTAGAAGGAAAAGGCTAGAAGGTGGGAAAATCTTAGGACCGAAGGAATCGGTTGTTACTGGTTTTTAACTGTCTGGTTTGTGCAAAAGTATAGTATAGCATCTCACAGAGATGCTGTTGATGTGCCCCTCACTATTACAGGCCCTATTCTTTGGCCCTTCCTTTATATAACTAGTGCAGGGGGTGTCCAATCTTATCTGCAAAGGGCTTGTGTGGGTACAAGTTTTCATTCCTATCACGCAGGAGCTACAGTTGATGCCACCTGTTTAATCAGCTGATCTTGGCTTTCAGTAGACTCGGCTATGGCTTCTGTGTGATTGGAATGAAAACCTTCTCCCACACCAGCCCTTTCTGGATAATATTGTACACCCCTGTTGTAGTGCATGCTAGAGTTTCAGCTATCATATACAGTGTTTATATAAGTTTCACCCCTTGAACATGTCTGCATTTTGTAATGTTACAATCTGGAATTGAAATGAAGTTAATTTAGAATTTTTTCCTTTTGATTTGCATAATGTGTAACATTTCAAAGTGCGAAATATTTTGTTTTATGAAGGTTGATTAAACAAAACAAAAAAAACACATGAATTTGGTGGTTGAGTCAGTACTTGGTAGCACCAACACTGGCTGCGGATGCAGCTGCAAGCCTTCAGGGATATATCTCAATTGTCTTTGCACATCTGGATCCTGATATTTTTGCCAGTTTGTCTTGGCAAAATTGCTCAAGCGCTCTTGGATTGGATAGAGACTCTTGTGAACAGCAATTTTCAAGTCTTGCCACAGCTTCTTTATGGGATTAAGGGGTCTTGAGTTTGACTGGACTATTCTAACACCTTCAGCTTCTTGTTTTTTGAACCAAGCTAGCTTTTTCAGTATGCTTAGCATGCTTTTTCAATGCATATAACATTGGTTGTCCTGTTGGATGGTGAACGTCTGCCCCATGCCTGAAGTTTCTAGGATTGCTTTGTATTTAACTCGGTCCACTATTGCTCTCAACCTAGACCAAGTTCCCAGTCCCTGCAAAAAAAAAAATCCAGAGCATATGATGCTACTACCGCTATATTTCACTGCGAGGATGGGGATGACCAGTGTGGCTGCAGGATTTCTGCCAAATGTATTGCTTTGTGCCAAGGCCAAAAATATCAGCTTTGGTGTCATCAGACAAAACAACCTTTTCTCACATGTTTCTTGAGTCTCTAGCATGCCTTTTGGCAAACTCCAAATGGCTTGCCGTTCTTCCATAAATCTCTCCAGATCCTTTAGAGTTGCACTTGGCCTCTTGGTTGTTTCTCTGACTAATGCCTTCCTTCAGTTGTATATTTACATTAAGATCACAAGTTTTATTCCACACAGAAGAACTTAATTGGTAACTCATTGAACTAGAACTAATTTAGGTGTTTCACAGCAATGGGTTGAATAATTTTGTAAACTGTGTTGTAACCCCCCACACACAAACAAACAATATTATTGGCTCTGTTGTGTAGATTTATGACACAATCTCAATTAATTAAGACCATTTTTTAGTTCTGGATTGTGGAGTTATAAAATATGGAAAAGTTCAAGGGGGTAAATACTTGTGCAAGGCACTGTACATGATATTTGAAGTACTTTTAGCTTCAAAAGAATGAACAGTATCAGTGTGCTGTGTTCATTTGCTCAAGGTTTCTATGTAACGTTCTTGGCTAGGATTTTTTGTTTGTTTTTTGCCACTATCACCTGGGAATTGGTCATAAGGTATTTTAACGCGAGAAGCTTTGAGACAACACTTGAGTAATGACAAGAAAACAGATTTACATGTATTATAAATATCAAAATGGAATATTATTTAAATCCAAACAAGTAATCTAGTTTAGATTACATTACTGCTAACGCTGATGATGCATATTTATGTATGTTTACGTGATGAATAATGAACAGACATGCAGATGCACAACATGCAGACTCTCAGGAAGTGGTGGAACGGCCTCCAGTTCATTGTCACCAAGGTAGAGATATGCCAGTTTTTTGAGTTTCTGTAATTGCAAATGCATAGATTATTTGTAAAATACATCATCTTGATTATCTCTTGTTTTCTGGCACACATTTATCACACATTCATTACCTTTAAAACAGTTGCTCTGACGCCTTTTGTTTTGAGCTTATTGGAGTTGACATTGAGTGAGACAAGGTTTGAAGGCAGCATTGGTAGTTTGAATAGTCTGTTCTCAGCAAGAGTAAGTTCTTCCAGATGGGTCAGTTTGGAGAAGGCTCCATCCTCTATTTCCGAAATGAGATTGCCAGTCAGATCGATCCTTTTCAATGTGGCTGTAATTAAA
>JANZLB010000005.1:38336311-38339250 GCA_026167865.1 Notarius quadriscutis
TGCTCGTTAACGCAAATACCTAATCAGCCAATCACATGGCAGCAACTCAATGAATTTAGGTATGTAGACATGGTCAAGTTGACCTGCTGAAGTTCAAACTAAGCATCAGAATGGGGAAGAAAGATGATTTAAGTGACTTTGAACATGGTATGATTGTTGGTGCCAGATGGGCTGGTCTGAGTATTTCAGAAACTGCTGATCTACTGTGATTTTCATGCACAACCATCTCTAGGGTTTACAGAGCTTGGTCCGAAAAAGATAAAATATCCAGTGAGTAGCAGTTCTCTGAGCAAAAATGCCTTGTTGATGCCAGAGGTCAGAAGAGAATAGATAGACTGGTTCAAGATGATAGAAAGGCAACAGTAACTCAACTAACAACTTGCTACAACCAAGGTATGCATAAGACCATCTCTGAATGCACAACACATCAAACCTTGAAGCAGATGGGCTACAACAGCAGAAGACCACATGGGGTGCCACTCCTGTCATCTAAGAACAGGAAACTGAGGCTACAATTTGCACAGGCTCACCAAAATTGCACAATAGAAAATTGCAAAAACATTGCCTGGTCTGATGAGTCTTGATTTCTGCTGCGACATTTGGATGGTAGGGTCAGAATTTGGTATAAATAACATGGAAGCATGGCTCTATCCTGCCTTGTATCAATGGGTCAGGCTGCTGATGGTGGTGTAATGACGTGGGGGATATTTTCTTGGTACACTTTGGGCCCCTTAGTACTAATTGAGCATTATTTAAATGATACAGCCTACCTGAGTATTGTTGCTGACCATGTCCATCTCTTTGTGACCACAGAGTACCCATCTTCTGATGGCTACTTCCAGTAGGATAATGCACCATGTCACAAAGCTCAAATAATCTCAAACTGGTTTCTTGAACATGACAATGAGTTCACTGTACTCAAATGACCTCCACAGTCACCAGATCTCAATCCAATAGAGCGCCTTTGGGATGTGGTGGAATGAGAAATTTGCATCATGGATGTGCAGCTGACAAATCAGCAGCAGCTGCATGATGCTATTATGTCAATATGGACCAAAATCTCTGAGGCATGAAGAATTAAGGCAGTTCTTAAGGCAAAAAGGGGTCCAACCTGGTACTAGCAAAGTTTACCTAATAAAGTGGCCAATGAGTGTGCTTTACAATGTTCTTGTGTACACAAAAACAGGAAATCTTTGTGATTTATATAGTGGCAAATTGGTACATGCAGACATCAAAAGTTGCACTTAAAAGCTTTGGTCCTAGTGTAAAAAACTATAAAGATCAGATTTCTTTTCTTTTCTTTTTTTCATTTTAAATAATATATTTACATGGTTACACACACAGGCAATTACTTGACAGTTAAAGTGTGTAATTTAATTCAAAATTAATCATTAATCCAATCATTGCAAAAATATGTTATCCACCATTAGATAAAAGTGACACATTTGTGATCAAATGATGGCTGATATAAGAGTTATATTCACTGAAATGAATCCCTGAAGGTATTAGAAACCTGAGACCTTTACCTTTAAAAGAGTAGCATCTAATAAGATAATCTGTTTTGGAAATCCTGAGCAATGTGTATTTGTTTTTCAACAAAATGGATATAATACATAATTTCTGAAAATATGTCCAATTTAGTAGCCTACTGACTGTGTGTACATGCACTGATTATTGCAGTAATTCAACTGGGTGTTTATATGCACAGCAATACCACAACTAGAATAAAAACATTTAAAAATTTTTTTATTTTAGATCAATGAAGTAGCCTAGTAGGGTTTTTTCCCCACATGAAATACTTGGCGCTGGTTACAGACATGCGCGCACACACACACACACACACAAAAAAAAAAAAACCTATAGATATTGAATCAAGCTGTTACCATCTTGATATGTTAATCAGGTTTTGCTTACTGCTATTATTTAGATGCTGATTAAAGACATCAGATAAATGTGTTAGAGTGAGTTTTTACATAGGTGGAGTGTTGACCTTAGTCAGCTATACAAATACTCTGAGCATACAGTGCAATATCCTGCACCTCAAAAAATAACCAGTATTTCCTGCTTACTTTTCAAATGATTAAATTAACCAAGTATTAATCACTGGATACCTGGATAATGCCTGCCTCTCTGAAAACCTTCTGTCAGAGAACATTACCTCATTGTCAGATGTGGGGGCATTTGCCTGTGTTCATGTGTTTCATCAGGTTTGTGGTATTGCCACAATACCTTACAGACTTACAACATATGTCACATTTTGCTTCATTATTATTCATGAAAGTGAAATAACTACAAACAACGCTTTGTTTTCTTTCTGACATTGTGCAACTGACTACCCAGCAGAATCTGTTTCTCTGCATGCCTTACTACTACCTGTCTATAAACTATGGAGAGTGGAGTGAGAAGACAGAAGGAAAAGTAGTTCCTATCCTAAACAGCAATAAAAAAAAAAATTAATACAATGATGTTAATAAAAATCACTGCTTAAAAATAGTGCCTGATATCGATTTAATATGAGAATCGATTCTCAAAACTGATCCATCAGGGTTGGAAGTATTGATATTTTGGTATCGATCTGCCCATCCTTACTGCATTGTTTTGACCCAACAGGTGGGTAGCAACACCCAGCAGCTGGGTAAGATTAGAAATAACATTACATTATTTTTAGAGTCACATTATACTGTTTTTTTTTCAACCGTCAGTAAAACAGACATGAACAACAGACATGCGAATTACACTTTTACATCCATTTTGTGGTAATGCCAGACCTGTGAATCAAACACAAAATAGATTGATTTGGACAAATATGACACTAAAAAATATGTTAGGATGAGACACTAATACAGCATTTAACAAGTTTAAGGTTACTTATCTCTGTTCGATGCTAAATGTTATCAAACATAAAGCATAGCTTACTGACAATGTTGGCTAAACTAACA
>JANZLB010000005.1:38432016-38450037 GCA_026167865.1 Notarius quadriscutis
AAAAAAAAAAAAAAAAAATTGTGCCTAATGCCTTTTGGGTGCAGTCTATGGAGTCTCCTGGAGGCCCCTTGCTAATGCCAGGATTTCCTGCTCTTTCACAACAGGGGCCTGGTCTAGTTGTGAAAGGAAGGGTTCGTGTAAGTAAATTGGAGTAATGCAGTGAAATTAATCTGGAGTGTTGTGACTATAAAGTTTGTGTTTTTAGGTTATCGTGCAAATGAGGTGTGGTTTGTGACTGCATTGCACCCTGTACCAACCACACAGGGAAAGAACCTTGTAGTGTGATGCCCGAAAACTTTCATCTGCCTTCAAAAGATTGATTCTGCAACTCCACACTGTTTTTGAAGTAGTCATTTTATTTCTTCGAGCAAGATGGATTAGGCACGAATGTCTTCCATGGTGACTCAAATGCAGCAGTGGCAATTTTTTAGGTGAAACCTTTTTAAAGATTTCTTTAAGGACACTGTAATTCACCAAGACTGCAGCTGTGTTAAACCACATGAAGACTATGGCATGCTTCTCATTTTTCTAAAGAGCTTTACAAAGAATGTGGATCTTCAAACCTCACTCAGTTTTAGTTTGTGCGCGCACAGGGACAGGATGTGAGGTGGCTTTAAGACTAACAAAAGGATACTTGATTGTAGTCTTCCTCTGTTCTACTGGGATCTCTGATTTCATTTTTAGTGATGAATCTCAGGAGATAAGATAATTTGCTCTGGCATTACTTAAGATGGAGGTTAGGGGTGGTATGCTTTTGTAGAGCCTCCAGACTGGGCCTGCAATTTTCCTTCTTTGTACAGTTTGAGGGAGGGTGATCTAGAAGGTCAGTGAAAGGGGAGTTGGAAGTTAAGAACAAGGCATGTTCTGGAATGGAGGTGTTTTATTGATGAGTCCTTCCCTTTCAGTAACTCAAGAATCAATGCATGCTTACATATTATTTTTATGATGTATGGTCAATTGCATCCATATGTACTTGGGGTGCTATGGAATAATTAGGGTACCATAAAACTTGAGGGTATATTTTCATGTCCTGTGGTACTAGATGGTGAAAATGTTGTGCCTCCAATTTCAACTAGCATCCCACCCCCCTGGGCTGAGAAATGCCAAGGTCGTCTCTGGCTTCTGTTAATTAAGAAATGTATTAATTGCAGGGTATATTGTACCTGCAGTGTTTTAAAAGCAAGGCAACTAATGAATTTAAATTGGAGGCTATTTACAAACACCATAACCCTTCAGTTCTATAAGATTGCAGATAATGTGGATTGTTTCATGTGGCTGGATAGTATGTGTGCGCACGCGTGCTAGAGTGGGTGATGGATATGTGAGTGGCGCTTGGCATGGAACAGTTCACCGCAGAACAAGAGGAGCCAAATGACAATCCAGCTCTGTCAATATGGGGTTTTAGTAAAAGTCTAAACGCAGCAGTTTTCTCTGTTCAAGGCTTTTTGCTCCCTGCCATTCCCTCCCTCCTTTCTTCCCTCCTCCCTCTGTTCCCTCCCTCCTTGTAATCGGAAACCACTGTGCAGGGAAATGGGTGGCCTGCCAGGATCAAGTTTGCTTCTTCCCTTTTAAGGCTAAAAAACCAGGGGGAACACTTCCAAAAGAGAGCAAGGGATGGAGGCAGGCTGAGGAGGAGGGAGGGACCTATTGGAAGCAGCAGAAATCGAAGAAAAAGGAAGTTTGTTCAAAGTTCATTTGCTTAAGAATGTTATGTTGTGTATATGCTGTGTTTCAGAAAGCTTTGTGGCAATCGAGCACCCCTCAGTATTGCTGAACCATAGGTTTTTTTTTTTTTTTAAATTAGAGCTGTTGATGCAGCCATTCTTTGCATCTTCTCACCTGATAGTCTAGATTTCAGCCAAACATGGTATTAAACCTGGATGCCCACAGAAGGTGGCATCCATTACCTGGGCTGGGGCCTGAGGGCTACAAGCATGCTCCTCCCTGACTCATTAAATAACCATGTGGGTTTGTCCAGATTTCAGGTCAAGACTTAGTGATAAGACTTACTGGAATGTGTAAATTTCCTACATGGATTCTCCCTCCCCCCCATGCTGTTGACTGACACTACTGCCTCCTCATGAAGTTATAAATTGGGTTCTAAAAGCTATTATAGACAGCCTTTACCTTGACTGGGACCTATATGGGTTTTACCACATTCCTGCCCTTAAATGGTCTTGGCTGATGACTAATTCTTACAAGATTAGTAGGCTGTGTGAGTGTCTGTCTGCAGTGGTGGTGCATCAGAGGTCTGGGTGTGGGGTCAGGAGGGGAGTGCTGACGTCAGGTGCTGTAGTTTATTGAGCCCAGTGAGTCATGGGAATGGGTGGTCTGGAATATTTGTGCTCTTATCCAAAGCTGATAACTCTGCCTTCTGGGGGGGGGGACTGTTTATGCCCCAACTATGTGATGTAATTCATAAATATCTTCCTGGGTCCTTGTTCTAACAGTGCTCTGTCCTCACGTGTACCCGACTTGGCTTTTTCGTGGCAAAATGATGTTTGGTTTGGGAAGATCATGGCTCACTCTAATCATGTCCAAAAAAGGTCTGAGCATAGTGGGGAGGTTGTTGCAGATTCCTGTCATGTTTGCTAGTCCAGTATGTGTCTTGGTATGAGGGTTGGCCGAGCTGGTGACTCAAGTGTTTCTGTAGCACGCACCCTTTTTTATTTTTTATTTTATTTTTTTTTTTTGCATCATAGTGGTTCCCAGGAGTCTTCAAATATAGAAATCTAGTTGGTTAGTAAAGGTAAGTGATTACGAGGCGGTATAGGGTTTCCATGTGTAATTTATGGGTGTCTGAGACCACACTGATTCCAAAATTCATGCAAGTTAAACACCTAGGTGTTTCAGTATGTTTCATGTGAATTGATGGTTTTGATTGAGATGTATGAGGGAGGGGATTAAACCAGCACTGGCCGATAAGTAGTGGCAGGGTTGCATTGCTTCCTCACAGCTACATGGTCTTTTTAGTATGATCCTGACCTTGGCTTCTGCCTAGTGGGTGTGGGTTTTGTGGGGTGTTTGGTTTTTTTTAAGTTGTCTGCATGGGTTTCCTCCAGCCTCTCTCAAATTTGATAGGTGAATTGGCTCAAAGTAATGAATTTTTACAATTAAAGCTATGTAGTGATGTAAGCTCAGTGATTGAAGAGCAGCTTGATGTTTTCATTTTTTGCTGTGCTTTTTACATGTGGGATGACTGCTGGGTGTGGGGGGTGACCACACCCTCTGTTTTCAGCAGCTCATCATAAGTGCATCTGATCCCTTTCACAAGTGCTGACCTGTTTTAACACAGCTCCCTCTCTTGCCAAACACACCCTTGGTCTGTCTAACACCGATCACATGAGTTGTCAGGGCCATAAGAGCCTGACTATGCTGTCCCCACCACTGATGCAGATTGGCATGAAACTACCTGCCAAATAAACTGGAGATTAAGCTATCTGAAGTTATGCTCCTAAAGTGTTTGGTCATACCTTTTTGGAAATGCTAAACTAGAAATGCCCCCTTGGGTTCAGAGACTAATGGAGCTTTTTTTGAGACCCTATGTGTTTCACCCTGAAAGAAAATGGCTCTGGAATGGGATGGGTTTTTCCCTCCTCTCCCCCAGTAGTCCAGTTTAATTTCCCCAGAACCCAAGCTGGATTCCAGAAAAATTGAGAAGTTATTGTGGTTTGTAGACCACACTCTGGAGAAGGCAAATGTATTGTTTAATATGGCAAGAGGAGTGTTGGATAAGTAGAGTGTGGGTCATAAGCAGGATGAACTGTGATCTTTTTTTTTTTTTTTTAAGTTTTCTATTTGGGGCTTTGTATTTCCTATATAGTGATGAGTTGAGGGTGCTTTTGTCTCTGCTTGGTGAACGTTGCTGTTTTAGTAATCGGTCTGGAATGAAATTCCTTTACTAATCAACTATGTGAATCTTCAGAACCTAGGGCACACATGCATGGGCTTGCATGTAGCTACAAGATATGTTGTCCACTCTGCTTGAATTCCATAATGACAGTTAATTGATCAAAGCCCCACTTACTGTTTGGGGAGGGGAAACACTAATGGAGTTGCACTGAAAGGGTCACCATAAGGTTTGGGTGTTCAAGCAAACCTGCTTCAGTTGGTACAAGGGCTTGGCCCACTTGAAAAGACTGTATGGTAAAAATCTGGTATCACCCATGCTTGTCTAAGAAGCTGTGGGAGTTTCTCTCTCTTCCCCCTTGTAATGTTGTGTAAGTATTTGAACTTGGGTAATGTTTGGCTATTTATGCTTTGAGGGTCAGATGGGTGTGTACTCTTATTTGGTTCAGAAAAATGGAGAAGTATGACTGCTAAGTACAGTATGACTAATGGTTGTCATGGCCAGTTTAGGATGTATAAATAGCTTTAAAAAAAAACACCTGGGTGGAGGAGGGTAACTATCTTTGCTGGTACATCTGCTGACCTTGCTGGGAGACTATTCATGATTCCCTGCCATTAGTCTTTAACAGGGTCTCTTGCAAAGACAAGAAAAGGCATTTTTGCCAAAACATTTGGCAAGTAGTTTCATGCCGAAGTTTTTAAAACTATCCATGCAGTTTGAGATTATGGCAGATTTGCATATGTAAAGGAGGGGGATGTGATGAGCAATCCTTTCTTTAACAGCAGTTTTGAAAGTTATTTATTTCTGTTAAACAATTATGCTACTTTGATAAAATATGAACTGCTTCTCATCTGTGGAAAAGGCCCTGAGACAAAATGACAACTTTGTCTAGCTTCTTTCTTGTGTTATGTCCTCCCTTCAAGGACTTTAAATATTATGTACTAAGCAAAATCACTTTTCCTCCCAACAACCAGACAGTAAAGCCATTGTGGATGGGAACCTGAAGCTCATCCTAGGGTTGATCTGGACCCTCATTCTGCACTACTCTATCTCCATGCCCATGTGGGATGAGGAAGAGGACACAGACGATGCCAAGCAGAAAACTCCAAAGCAGAGGCTCCTGGGCTGGATCCAGAACAAACTGCCCGAGCTGCCAATAACCAACTTCAGCCGTGACTGGCAGTCAGGCAAAGCCCTTGGTGCATTGGTGGACAGTTGTGCTCCAGGTAGGTCACTGAGGTGGGTGGGTGGGGAAATTTAGAAAGATATTTAAAAGCTGCCTTGGTTCAAGCGTCTGATGTCTCAATCAAATGTTATGACCTGTTTACAGCAGAGTTTGCATAGTTCAATTGAGTTCAGTTTGCTTTTGACAGTGTCTGGAGAAATGGAACTGCATCAATTAATGCCTTCAAAAGCAGACATTGGATGGCAGACACAGCCTTGTAGTGTAGTGGGTTGTGTGGGTTTTTATTATTTTTTTTTAAATTGGGAGTTTTGTATTCAGGTAAACACAATCATCGAATTTGGAGCATGCATATGTGAAAATGTTGGTAATTCTTTAGGTCTGTGTCCGGACTGGGACTCCTGGGATCAGACAAAACCTGTGGACAATGCACGCGAGGCAATGCAACAGGCTGACGAGTGGCTTGGTGTTCCTCAGGTAACCAGTTTATTCATTGTCTGAGGTTAATCCTCCTGGTCACTTGGCCCAAAATTATTCCTTGAATTAAGTAATTTGAATGCAAATAACTGATTAAAATCCTCTGCGTCCCAGCCTCTTTTCATAGCACAGCTCTCTGCATGCAAAGATTAGACACTTTATTAATCCCAGAGGGAAATTCAAGGTATCCAGTAACCTTTCTGCATTGCACAAAATAATACAAAACTAAATAGCCTTCTACAAGGAGATTGTATAAAAAATACCAAAGAAATAAAACTTTTCTATTACTTGCTCTTATTAGTGTATATATAGATCTGTGTGGGAGGTAGTGAGGTAGCACATGGAATGAAGCTCCATATTTAAGAATATGGTAATGCACCAACCTGGTTGGGGTCGGGTGGGTTTTTTTTAAACGGCGGTTGCAACTGTATGATGCATGTGTACTACCACAGTGTGCCTGATAAGTGCAAGGCATCTCAAACGCTTGACCACTGGATGACAACTTGTAGCTTTCTTCAAGTTTCTATAAGAGATGGGGGGGGTTTATCTAGTGTTTAAAAAAAAAAAAAAAAATGACTTACTCATTGGGAGCTCTGCTTTTAGGCTATGCCTAAATGTGTATTGTACATTAGGCTGCATGTGGCTATATGATGGTGTGCTCACTTCAAGTTTCATACAGGAGGAATATGAAACCTTAATATCCTTCATAGAAGTGTGTGGGTTTGGTCCCCCCTGGGCTTCATTGGGGGGGGATTCCCCAAGCTCCTGAAATCCAGTGAACATTGCTGGGTACAAGGGACATGACTCTGAAGCAATGTCCACTTCTAATTAAAAAAAAAAAGGTGTGGGTTTTTTGTTTTGTTTTAATGCAGACAACTATCAGAAAAGCCTTACCAATAGCAAAATGAACACCCCTCTTTGTTACTGTTTTCTACAAAGGTTTTAATGTGCTTGGTTAAAAAAAAAAAAAAAGGTTGGCTAAACTGATTTTTGCTACTACAGAAATGAAACTGTCCAATGCAGTTTTGAAATGATGGGTTAAATAAAGTCTGGTATATTGCGTGCTGTCTGTTGCAAATGTGGTTGGTAGTTTCCTGCTGTTATTGGTCTTGTGCTTGCCAACTCATGCCACAGACTGGCATGTGGTGTCATAGGTGTCTGTTTCCAAGGTGACAGTTATGATTTGCTTGTACAGATGTGTGGGTTTCCCCCCTCCTTGTTTTGATTCATCTGCTTATTCTTGTTGCTCTCTACAAGGTCATCACTCCAGAGGAAATTGTGGATCCCAATGTAGATGAACACTCGGTTATGACCTACCTGTCACAGTTCCCTAAGGCGAAGCTGAAGCCTGGTGCCCCACTGCGCCCCAAGCTCAACCCCAAAAAGGCTCGTGCCTATGGTCCAGGTGCAGTAACACTTAAGTTAACTTTTTCTAGTATAAAGTGGTGTAAACAAGTCATTCAATAGATATCCATAGGCATTACATGGAACTTGTCTTCTCTGTTTAGGCATTGAGCCCACTGGTAATGTGGTCATGAAAAAGGCTGTCTTCACTGTGGAAACAATTAGTGCAGGCCAGGGAGAGGTGCTGGTTTATGTAGAAGACCCAGCTGGCCATCGTGAAGAGGCTAAAGTCACTCCCAACAATGATAAGAATCGCACTTACTCCGTAGTCTATGTCCCTAAAGTAACTGGGCCGCATAAGGTAATTTGGTCTGAATATAAGAGACTTGATAATGAAGTCATTGGTTAGTAGACAAATGCAGGATGATACTCCCTATTAGTCTCACCTGGTGATGATTCTTATCCTATCTTCTAGGTAACAGTGCTGTTTGCAGGCCTGCATATTTCAAAGAGCCCATTTGAGGTGGAAGTGGGCATGGCTCAGGGTGACTCCAGCAAGGTTACTGCCCAAGGTCCAGGACTTGAGGCTGTGGGCAACATTGCCAACAAAACCACCTACTTTGACGTATACACTGCTGGTAATCACAGAAATGGATTAAGCATTTTGGGTCATTTGGCAGGCTGTTTTAATGGCTCTCAATTTTGGGTTGTATCCCTGAATTTGAAAAGATTGTATTTAACTCTTGCACTTGTGTTTTCAGGTGCTGGAATGGGAGAAGTTGAGGTGGTCATTGTTGACCCCAGTGGCAAAAAGGACACAGTAGAGTGCCACATTGAGGATAAAGGCAACAGCAGTTACCGTTGTACCTACAAACCCACCCAGGAGGGCCAGCACACAATTTACATAACGTTTGCTGGGGGCCAGATCTCAAAGAGCCCCTACACAGTCAATGTTGGAGAAGGTGAGGAGCCAGTAGGGAAAAGGTAGAATTAGCAGGTGTGGGTTGTAGGGAAATACATTTGCCTTTTACTGAATCTGGTCTGTCTCCTATTTGTGTTATTTTCTTCCCTGATTCTGTCTTCTTCCTGAAGGACAACTGTCATCTGTTGCTGGTCTTTCTTCCTTTTTTTGGATCAGCCTGTTTGACCTCTGTGCTTTCCTGTTACCTTGGATCTGTTGGGTACTTTGCTTGCTGTTGACCTGTTGCATGTTTTCACGAAACTCACTCATGCAGTCTCCTATGATCACTGACATTAGTTTGCTTGGAAACTATGGGACATCTTAATGACTCAGTGACACTGAGTGTGGGGGGGGGTTAAGTTATCTTCTGACTTCCTTTACTAACATCATGCTGCTGTTTTTAGCCACATGTAACCACGCTTGGTACAGATATATAGCTCTGCCAGTTGCCGTTCCTTATCACCATTGCACCATGCCTGGAATTTCCTGAGCATTTTTGAAAGCCCAGCCATTCAGACCATTAACTTGGTGCATGTTTAAAGTGCGATACTTTAATCACGGTCCTGTCCCTTTGCAGCATGTAACCCCAGTCTGTGCAGAGCCAAAGGCCGCGGTTTGCAGCCCAAAGGCTTGAGGATCAAGGAGACTGCAGAGTTTAAGGTCTATACCAAAGGAGCTGGCACTGGAGATCTGAAGGTCACCATCAAAGGGCCAAGTGAGTGAAGCACATTATCTGAGTACTAGCCATGCCTGATCATGTTTTTGGTTATATATGGATATCTTTTTATTAAATTTTTATTTTTTGTGCACTTCAGAGGGTCTGGAAGAGCCCTGTAAGAAGAAGGATTTGGGAGATGGAGTCTATAGTTTTGAATATTACCCCACCACACCTGGAAACTACATCATTACCATTACCTGGGGTGGCCAACATATTCCTCGCAGGTTAGAATGCGATTTGTTCATTATTGTCCCAGTTCTAAGATGGCAAAAACAATTTTCTAAATGAAGTGTTCTTTCCTGTGTGCTGCCACCACCCCCCCTGGCTTCAGTCCATTTGAGGTTAAAGTAAGCAGTGAAGCTGGGCCACAGCAGGTGCGGGCATGGGGCCCAGGCTTGGAAGGTGGTGTTGTTGGCAAATCTGCTGACTTTGTAGTGGAGGCAGTTGGAGATGATGTTGGCACTTTGGGTGAGTTTCACAAGCACTTTGTTCTTATGATATTTGTAATCCTAAATGTCAATTGATGCACGTCATCCCAACTCGAATATAATGGTTGGTTTCCTGTTCAGGTTTCTCTGTGGAGGGCCCATCTCCAGCTAAGATTGAGTGTGACGATAAGGGTGATGGCTCCTGTGATGTGCGCTATTGGCCCACTGAACCAGGGGAGTATGCAGTGCATGTGCTTTGTAAAAATGAGGACATCCAGCACAGCCCCTTCATGGCTGAGATCAAACCAGCACCAGACAGAGACTTTTACCCTGACAAGGTACAGAGATGTTATGTCTACGAACAATTGCTGGGTTGAGGGGAAGGGGCATTGCACTAATTGTGCTCATTTGCACTTCAGGTGAAGGCCTATGGCCCAGGACTTCAGAGCACTGGTCTGGCTGTTGGGAAGCCAGCAGAGTTCACAGTGGATGCCAAACTAGGGGGCAAAGCACCTCTAAAGATCCAGGCCCAGGTATGTATCTCTCTTTTTCGTGTCTTTAAATGTAACAAATGGAAGGATTCACCATCTCTTTCACTTTCAGGACCGAGATGGAAACCCAGTTGATGTGCAGGTTAAAGATAATGGCAATGGTACATACAGCTGCAGCTACACCCCTCGCAAGCCTGTTAAACACACGGTCATGGTGTCCTGGGGTGGAGTCAATATCCCAGAAAGCCCATTCAGGGTCAGTGTGGAAATCTGGAGACATTTCACATGTTTGCATGGAGCATAGAATTTTTGCAAGATCTTTAAACAAGACCACAATAGTAATGTTGCTGGATTCTTCCTTTTAAACCTGTAGATGAATATTGGAGCTGGATGCCATCCTAATAAGGTGAAGGTATCTGGACCTGGTGTTGCCAAGACAGGTCTGAAGGCTTTCGAACCAACATACTTCACTGTGGACTGTTCAGAAGCTGGCCAGGGTATCACCATGTTTAACACATGACTTTTGATTCATTATCTTTGTCTTGAACATTTAAAGATGCAAGACCTGTCTCTCTTTAGGTGATATCAGCATTGGGATTAAGTGTGCCCCTGGTGTTGTGGGACCAGCTGAGTCTGACATTGACTTTGACATAATCAGAAATGATAATGACACCTTCACAGTTAAATACACTCCACCAGGAGCTGGCAGTTACACTATCATGGTGCTGTTTGCTGATCAGGTAACGTGCACGTGTGTTGGTGCATGTTGGTATGCATGTACCATACCAGGCAAAGGTTTAAACACTACCTAATTCATAGATTTGTCTGTATTTTGACTTGTCTACATTGTAGAACAACACTGAGGACCTCAAAACTATGAAATGTATGGAGTTTTCATATTTTAGGTTCTTCAAAGTAGTGATCATTTACCTTAATGATAGCTATGCTCACTTGGCATTATCTTGACCAGCTTCATGAGCAGGGATGGGTTTTCCACTTTTCAGCGGCTTTCCGCTTTTTCTGAGTAAAAATCGACCGTCTATATGATGCCAAATCCATTGAGTTGTTTTTCCATTTATTGAGGGGGGTTGGGGTATGTTCCTTTGTGATAATTGAGCGTAATTCATTCCTACGACCGTGTTACATGTTTACATTTTCGCCATCTTTAGTCTCACTAAGTCTCATGGTAGAATGTTATCTACAATGTAATTGGCCAAAACATCGATGGCGAGAGCATGATGGCCAATCATAAGTTCTTACAAAAGTACCCACATCCATTCTATTTTATAGAAACGTGCAAGTTGCACATGTTCGTCGCTGTTCTTCAAAAATGTTTTTCATATCAGCTTAATTACTCAAAATGCCGAATACAATTGACAAGCGAGACGAAGCGAAGGTACGTGAAATCGATGCTGGTATAAAACAAGTTTAGGTGGGATTGGTTGGATCGTAAAGTTAAGATAACTTCAGTAGATGGCAAGCATGAACCCGTGTCTGTTACCATCTGCGATTTCGTTAAACTCGCAGTCGTGGGAAAGCACTGTGAGATGTGGTTAACTACCGATCAAGAGGACTGAAAGCATTTGAGAGCCACACTGTAACCGTAAGACACCGGAAGCAGGCATTTTTATTGAGCAATTATTCATTATCAAGTGCTTTTCAATCTTTTTGAAGAAATCATATGCAACTAATGAGGACATAGGGAGAAAAGGTGTCACCCTAAAATTTTATTTAATATATGAACACTTTGATAATAGAACTTGAGTTTAATGTGAATTTATTTTCATTTTTGATCATGAATTATAACCATACCCTTGAACGTAGAATGTGAGATTTTTATTTTGAATTCAAACAATACTATTGATTTGATGCACATTTTCATGTAAATATAAAAGACTTTAAATCTACTACAGCTCCAATTGCAGGAAAAGTGGTTTGTAAGGCCTTATTTTGCAAAATTTTCCGGGGGGGGTATCCCTCACACACACCCTGGTTGGCTTTGGGCACCTTCAGCACCCTTGCATGGGGTTTTTATTTATTTATTTTGATCACCCACTCATCCCTGTTCATGAGGTAATCACCTGGAATAAGTCAGTATGTGCCTTATGTTAACTAGTGGCTTTTTTTTTAAATGAATTGTGAAATTAGGTGTACAAACATTTGACTGGTACTTTAGGTTAGTGTTCCTTGCCTCTGAATAACTTTTTTTTTTTTTTTTTTTTTCCCCTTTTTGTAGCCTATTCCAATGTCACCCATTAGAATTAAAGTGGATCCCTCTCATGATGCCAGCAAAGTCAAAGCAGAGGGACCTGGTCTTAACCGCACAGGTGACAAAATGGGTAGTGTCTGGTACATTTGGGTAGTGTTTGAACAATCAGAAATGAAGCTAACCAAGCTCCACACTCTTATCTTCCTCAGGTGTGGAACTGAACAAACCCACTTATTTCACTGTGAATACTAAGGGTGCAGGCAAAGCAAAGCTGGATGCTCAGTTTACTAGTCCTAACAAGGGTGAGGCAGTGCGGGACTTTGATATCATCAATAACCATGACAATACGTATACCGTCAAATACACTCCGGTGCAACAGGTGAGTGTGACTTGTGATGGAACATCTTAAAATATTTTCTTAAGTTGCTAATCCTTGGCCCTCAATTTATTCTCCCCCTCTCAGGGTAATTTGGGTGTGAATGTGACTTATGGTGGTGATGCTATTCCCAAAACTCCCTTTGCTGTGCCTGTGGCTCCTTCCCTTGATCTGAGCAAGATTAATGTTGCAGGCCTTGGTGACAGTATGTTACGAGAGTCCTACTTTTTTTTTTTTTTTTAAATGGGGTTTTATTTTTCCTTTCTAGAAGTGTGTTGAATTGCATCTTAAGCACTTTTTCTGCCCCCCTCCCCAGAGATGACTGTTGGAAAAGATCAGGAGATTACGGTCAAATCAAAGGGTGCAGGTGGTCAAGGTAAAGTTGGTGCAAAGGTGACTGGACCTGGTGGTAAATCAGTGCCCTGTAAGGTGGAACCAGGGTTGAGCCCAGAAACTAGCCAAGTTCGCTTCATACCCAGAGACAAGGGACCCTATGAGGTGGAGCTCTCTTATGATGGTGCTCCCATCCCAGGAAGCCCCTTCCCTGTGGAGGCTGTAGCCCCCACTGACCCCTCTAAGGTGGCACATTTTCCATCACTTCTTAGATGCTTACTTGCTTGAACTGCTGGCTTTTTTTTTTTTTTTTTTCCCCTTCCATCCCTGACCTTTTTATTACTTCTGTCTACAGGTCCGTTGCTCTGGTCCAGGTTTGGAGCGAGCTAAGGTTGGTGAGACAGGCCAGTTTGTGGTAGACTGTACCAATGCCGGCCCTGCTGAATTAACCATTGAGATAATCTCTGATAATGGAACTGAAGCTGAGGTACACATCCAGGATAATGGAGATGGAACTTATACGATCACCTACATTCCTCTGTACCCTGGAGTGTACACTCTTACCATCCGTTATGGTGGCCAGGATGTGCCAAAATTCCCATCAAAACTAAACGTGGAGCCAGCTGTTGAAACTGGTGGTGTGAAAGTCTTTGGGCCTGGAGTTGAAGGCAAAGGTGGGGTTTTTTTTTTTTTTTTTTTTTTTTTTTTTTTTTTTTGGATCTGAATGCATTTGAGGTTAATCGCTCTTGGGATTACTCGGTGTATTAGGTTTTAAGGATGAACTTTGGTAAAATAGTTTTTAACTTCCTTGGAATTGTCTTGTAGGTGTTTTCAGAGAAGCTACCACAGACTTCACAGTTGATGCTCGTGCCCTAACAAAAACTGGTGGCAATCACATCAAGACCTGTGTCAACAACCCATCTGGTAACTGCACTGAGGCTCTTATTAGGGACCTGGGAGATGGTACCTACAAAGTAGAGTACACTCCTTATGAAGAAGGTAAATCTTGTGTACATGTAATGCAAGTTGAATCTATATCTGGGTCTTGATTCAATAAATTCAGTGTTGGCTTATTTTTCTCTGGGCAGGTCCTCATAGTGTAGAAGTTTCTTATGATGATGCCCCAGTGCCCAACAGTCCATTCCGTGTGCCTGTAACGGAGGGTTGTGATCCTGCACGTGTGCGTGTACATGGCCCAGGACTACAGGCTGGCATCACCAACAAACCCAACAAGTTCACTGTGGAGACCCGGTTGGTGTTCAACAAATAGTTTTAACAGTTGGGGAGGGAGAAGGGGAACCTTTCCCAATTCCCTGGCATTTACTTTATCTGTCTGTTTAGTGGAGCTGGTACAGGAGGCCTGGGCCTGGCTATGGAGGGACCCTCAGAAGCCAAGATGTCCTGCACTGATAATAAAGATGGCAGCTGCTCTGTAGAGTACATCCCATATGAGCCAGGGACTTACAACCTTAACGTTACCTATGGTGGAAAACCTGTCACTGGTTAGTGTTAAGTTCTTTATTCCCCCCCCCAAAAAAAAAAAAAAGTAACTGTTTTCTTCCAATGTTTGTTCTTCTAGGAAGCCCTTTCTCTGTGCCTGTTCATGACACTGTTGATCCCACTAAGGTCAAATGCCAAGGCCAGGGTCTTGGGACCAATGTACGAGCTAATATTCCACAGGTCTTCACTGTGGATGCCAGCAAGGCAGGAGTAGCTCCTTTGCAAGTCAGAGTGCAGGGGCCCAAAGGTGAGTGCTTCATGTTTGCAGTCATTTATAAATGATTCTGCCCCTCCTTGACTTTCCATTACCTTGAACATGCTTATTTTTTTGCAGGTGTTGTGGAGCCAGTTGAGGTGGTGGATAATGGAGATCAGACTCACACTGTAAGCTATGTGCCCACCAAAGAAGGGCCATATTCCATTAACGTGCTGTATGCTGACGAGGAGATCCCACGCAGGTACAGGTCACACTTTCAGTGACTTTAGTCCTCTGAATAGATAACACTTTAATCAGAGCCTGGGTTAGTTCTCATTGATACAGCCTCACGCTTGCACATTCTAATTGGCTCGAAAGGATTGCTGTGTTCTCTACAAAGAGTGATGCTTATTAGTCTGTTAATAGAGGACAAGTTAACAGTCTTGAAGGGCAGTGATATTTGGCAATTAAAGAGGACCGTTAAATGGAAGACTGTTAGCAAATAGTCATTGTTATCCTTACTTTACAATCTTCTGTTTCTTCCTCATACACATCCCCTCTCAATTATAGCCCTTATAAGTTGAAGGTTCTGCCCACACATGATGCCAGTAAGGTGCGTGCTAGTGGCCCTGGTCTTAACACTACTGGGGTGCCTGCCAGCCTGCCAGTGGAGTTTACCATTGATGCCAAGGATGCAGGAGAGGGGCTTTTGGCTGTCCAGATTACTGTAAGTGCAAGAAATGTCTTGAATTGTACTAGAGGGGAATTATAGAACTTGGATAAGTCTTGTTTTAATCCTTGCTTGTTTCAGGATCCAGAAGGGAAGCCCAAGAAGGCCAACATTCGTGACAACCAGGATGGGACTTATCTAGTCTCCTATGTGCCAGATATGACTGGTCGCTACACCATCCTTATCAAATATGGTGGTGATGAAATCCCATATTCCCCATACCGCATTCGAGCATTCCCTACAGGAGATGCCAGCAAGTGCACAGTTACAGGTAAGCCCTTCAACAGCATGGACCTCTGATCCACTTGGGGTGTCTGGGTTGGGTTTTTCCTTTTAAATTTTCTTCCCCCTTCCTAGCTCATTATGATTTGTTTAGAAAGGGTTCAATGTAAATATTAAAGCATCAGTAGGCCAAAGTAGTATATTCAAAATTAATCAAGACGTTTTGTTTCCAAACCAGTCTTTATGAGTCATGTTGGGGGGGCACGTCTTTTGGAGTAAAATAGCTTGATTAATTCTGCCATAAGGGAACTATTGGCAATTACTTGCCACAGTTGGCTTTCCTTTTTTTTTTTTGGGGTTTAGATTCTGTCTGGCTTGAGCACTGACTTGAGACAGCTTAGAAACTCATTAAAAATGAATCATTTGAGTTGTGTGTGTGGCTCCAGTCCTGTCCTCCACTTGGACACATCACCTTTTGTGCAGAGCTGCTCACATTCCCAGCACATTCTATTCACCACTTGGTTTAAATGTGTTTTTGTGGGTTTTTTTTCTTTCTCCCCCACTGTTTCTTTTGAGCACATTTTGTTGTATTTTGGTCTGACTCTACTTTTCACTTTTTCATTCTCTGCTTCTCACGGGCTCACAGTCTCAATTGGAGGTCACGGTTTGGGTAAGCGCTTCGATAAATGTCTTGCTCCGGACTCAATTTTCTTTTTTGCATGCAGAATGGCGCCGTAATGCTTTGACAGCATATGTTTTTATAAATGTGTAGTTTGTGTTTTATGAGCCTGCTGAAGTCTTCTTTTTAAAACTAATGTTTAACACTGGAGAAGTGTATACATCTTAACACTTTGAGGACAGCTGTTCTTGGGTCAGGGACTTGGTCCATCCTTTGTCTTGCCTTTTTTTTTTTTTTTTAAATGGCGTAAGACAGCATGTCTGGTTAGTGAAGAAAGACTAATAACTAACTTCAGCCTGACTTTATGGTGGAATGTGCCATTAAGGTTACTGAAACTTTTTTTTTTTAATAGATGTTTTTTAAGGGTTTTTTCTTTTTCTCCCCCCTTCTGAAAATTGTGTTAACGACCTTTAAGCCCATACCAGTTGGACAACTGAGGTAACAGACACATGAAAGGCTTTCTTTCAATAATTGATCATGTCTGCAAGTTGCACAATTGTGTAGATGCAGATTTCTTCACAAATGAGGGCTGCTCTTTTCACTTACAAATCAGACAAATTTGATGTAATGGAGTTAAATCTTAAGATTGTGATCTGAGGTGTTCTGGAATGTGTAACTGGGCAAATGCCACAAAATTCAGCCAGTCTGAATTCTAGTTTTTCATCGGTCACTCCTTAGGGTGTCTGTTGCCACAGTGTCGTAGGTTCATGCTGAGGCAGAGTGCATGGTGGAATGAATATTACTACTGATTTTGGTTTTATTTAAGCTTAGTGGCTGTATCTACAGGCTTTGAAGGTAATGGTTTTGTTTTGGTGCCCACCAGGTGCTGGAGTTGGTCCCACTATACAGATTGGGGAACAGACAGTGATCACTGTGGATGCAAAGGCTGCTGGAAAGGGGAAGGTGACCTGCACAGTGTGCACCCCAGATGGCGCAGAGGTGGATGTGGACGTGGTTGAGAATGAGGATGGAACCTTTGATATCTTTTATACAGCACCTCAACCTGGGAAGTACGTCATCTGTGTGCGCTTTGGAGGCGAACATATTCCTAACAGCCCCTTCCAGGTCATGGTACGTGGACATGTATTTAAAACTTGCATACTGACCTAGCCTGTATTAACTTGCAGCTCTACCTTTTAACTTTGGAAAGAATACTTGTTCAAACATGAGTCCTCTTCAACACTCAGACTACATCTTAATTAAATGAGGGTGTGGGTTTTTATTTAAATGACTTCTGTGGGTTCAGGTAGTTTTTGTTCTGGTGTCTGAGACTTTAACATTGCAAACCAGGTCAAGACTTCATACGTAATAAGCAGCTTCCCAGACCTGATATTTTACCAGTATAATGCCTAAGTGTTAGGATTATTTCACTCTTGATTGTCATCCTGTCTCAGGCTTTGGAAGGTGCCTCCCCTGACCAACTTATGCAGCAGACGCAGGTCCCGCAGTACGCCTACGCGCCCAACAGGGGCCAGCCTTGGGTACTGACACTTCCCCCACCCACCCCTTTCCTCCCTATTCATCATGTCCACCCTCATTTGTCCCTAAACATTCTCTCTAATCTCCATTCTCCAGCTCCAACTCATTCTTGTCCTGTGGGTGTAGGCCCTACCCTGTTTCATCTAACTCCTAATTTTGTTGCCATTTGAATAGGCAGCCATTTTGCAAGCAATAAATGTGGAAGTCTGCATTTAACAAAATGGCTGGATGTGTGTTGGACGTTGGGTGCTGCTGTTTGCTGATTTGTAATGTGGTTTTGTTCAGATTATTAGTGTTCTCCTGTGGTGTCCCCATGAGTCACTTGTCCTGTCTGCTTGGCTCTCACTGTTATTGTCCAGACTTTTGAATCACAGATGTGACTTGAGCCTTTATTCTCCTCACTGTGTCCATGTAGCCACCAGCATCATCCTTGTCATTCTTTTCCTCTTTTAGGGGATGTAATTCCCACTCTACCCTTTTTGAACAATGTTAATGACTCTTTAAAAGGTATCAGTGGTATAGTGTTCTGTAAGCTTTTTCTTACTGAAAGTTCTTATAAATACTGGCTTTGCATTTGAGCAATATTTCAAGCCAAATATGATGTATTGAGCACTTTATTCAGCCATAAAAAGGTGGTCAATTGACTTGTACTCAGATTTGTCATCCTCTCTCTGCCTCCCAGGCAACAGACAGGGCTATGGGAATGAATGGGCTGGATGTGGCTGGACTGAGACCTTTTGACTTGGTCATTCCATTTACCATCCAGAAGGGAGAGATCACCGGTATGTTGGGGGGGGGGGGGGGGGGGGGGGGGGGGGGGGGGGGGGGGGGGGGGGGGGGGGGGG